>JAPYZO010001147.1:0-19413 GCA_030522905.1 Torymus flavipes | reverse complement strand
AAAAAATCCTATAATATTCTAAATCACAGAAATTGTTACAACTAAACTATATATTTTTTCGGTCGTTACATAAAACAGTGAATTTTTTCAATAGAAAACCACATAAAAAAATAAAGGATGAAATTCCCAATGAATCCCTTAGAGCCTCGACGTCTTTAAAAATTGCACGAGACTTCTGATGCTATCGCTCGCTTCTTTTTCAACCACTATATATACATGTTTGTATAATCTCGACAGTTGGAAAGCGCGCAAGATCGATGATGCGAGCACACACACACACAGCGTCATCAGCGACAAGGACCCGCTTATATAGGAAAACGCCACGAGCGCGCAAGAAAAGACGGACATACGAACGGACGAGTGCGCGCTCGCGCTCATTATCAGTAGCCGCGTGCGCGCGCGCGGTAATTAAACGGCGGGGCGTTGCCGAAGCGACCGATATATGCGTTTCTTGCTCGTCATGGTAACGACGTTCTCGGAAGAAATGGCAAATGCCGTCCATTCGCACGTGCATGCATGTATACATACATTTGAGAGCGCCCGAGTATATTGTGAGAGCAGAGCCGCAGTGCGACTGCACGCGCGAGTTTCTTGCAGTGCATATATACACACACGAGCGAGAGTTCACTGCGTGTATGTGTATTATGTGCGAGCGCGTGCCGTTGGGCAAGTAGCTGCGGCAGGCGGCGCACATCAAAGCGCATTCGAGCTAGTTCAGCCACTTAATGTCTCGAGTTTTCACATTAGCGAGGCAAAAGCAAGGAGCGAGCTGCAAACGCGCCTCTCGTCTCTTCCTCTCTTGCGCGCTCGCGACGCTGAGAAAGACCGTGGAGACGCTCTCGGGTTTTGCGCGAGATGTATATATACATGTATATATGTACGTTCGTTACATGCGACATTCGCGAAATTTCGTCGGCACATCTCTGTGTAATATTTTTTTGTGGAATGGAAGTATGGGGTCTGGCTGCGTTGTTTATTAATTGTCGCGCGACTAATTGGTTTAATGAGATTTATATCGAATGTAAATATAAACGTTTCTTTGAATGCGGGTTGAATGACGTCGCCTTTTAATTTTTTCCTTCCTTCTTTTTTTTCTTTTTGTTTTTCGTTGGACGAGATAAACGTGTTTTTAAACAGAAAACGGTTCGTGTGATATTATAAGAGGATTTTGAAACCTTTCTTTGAAAGCAGAATTTCATTTATTGTTCGAAGAAAACAGTACCAAAAAGTCTTACTTTAGTTATATTAATTATATATTTATGCTTTCACACACCCATTTATATAATCGATATTTATATCTGTGATATAGTCAGATTATCATTAGAATGAAAATGTTTAACGTTAAATATCCATTCTCTATTTATAAAACAAAATATTTGAATTTTAATATGACGATATATTGAAGTGAACGCCATTCAATAATTAAGAAAATCTATAAAATTACGAATACTTCAGCTTGTTTAATGTTCTATATTTATTATCCTACGCGCGCGCACTAAACAACGATACCTTTTGTACTTCGCCGAAATAAATCAAGTCGACGAGCCTCGTCAATGCAAATCATAAAGCCGGGCACATCACGAGCGCGCGCGAAAGCCCGCGCGCGAGTAAGAAAAAACCGGCGCGTCGGACAAAGGGCGGGCCGACCGCCTGCACACTTTTTTGTGCGCCCCCTCGAGCCGAAATAATCGAGGGCAATAATGCAGAGAGAGAGAGAGAGAGAGCGAGAGCGAAGAGAGAGGCTCGAAGTATCTTCCCACCGTTTCGTCACGGCTTCTCGATCGTTCGCGCTCGTTCCACGCTTCATGCAAATATTGATCTGCCGCCGCGCAGCGCGTGATATACACAAACGGGGGGCGAGAAGAGGCAAAAAACGCGCGCCTCTTTATTCCATCGCATCTGCAATCTGCATACCAGCTCTCGTGTGTACGGTGGTGAACGAGATTTTTTTTCCTTCTCATTGCTGGCTTTTTTTTGCCGTCCCTTATCGCCGGGATGCCCCAAGGTCTTTTTATGGCGATGGGGTGGGTATAATATATGGAGAATCGACAGTTGGCTGAGTGGACGTCGATCGCTGGTGTGTGTATTGTGTTGGAAGTGATTTCCAAAATACCGAATAATTCGGCGCGACGAGCGTGCTTGTTATGTAGATAATGCGTGTAATATATCACTAATAACGTTTGTTTTTGCACGGTGCCCCGTTATATCGATCTAGACTTTTATTATATTTAGGAATGAACAAGATTTCGTACCATGTACATAGATAAATTATTTTTTATGAACAACTAGTTCTTCTTAAAAATGTTTGTTTATATCACACACATCATTCACCAATGACGAAACACACATACCCATAAGATTATAATGAACTTTTGATTTCACTCACACGAATGCAGCACGCGAATGAAATTTGCATAGACTCCCGACGACAATAATCCTTACCTAGGCTTTTTCAACATCCGCGAGTCTCGTTTTTCCCAGTAAACACACTCGAGCGAATAAATCTTACCTCGTAAATCCTATTACGGCGAAGCTGCATGCACACACACACACTGTCTTTCCCTAGAGCCGAGCTCTCACTTACCATATCAACGGGCTTTCTTCGACTTTAACTGTTTCGTAATTCGCGGAGAGCGCCGCTCGCGCGCGCTCTCATAATAATGAAGTGGTAAATGAGTTTGCAAATGAAGATACGGGCGCGCGCGCGCGCGCGCGCAAACGTGAGCACGAGCTAGCGTCATTCAAATCGCGGAAGTAACGATTCCCCGAGCGCTAGTGCAGTATGTGCAGTGTACACGTAACCACGTCGGGTGGGTGTAGCTCGCAGGGGGGGGGACCTATGCATGGTAAATAAGGCTCATATTGCGCGCACGTATTATGCTGCATGTATGTGTGTGTGTGTGTGCCATCCCGCGCGCGGATCTGAATACAATGAGCTCGCCCGGGAATATAATGCCCCCGCGAGGCTGCGCGCGCGCGTATAGTCTTAATGGCATTGCGACTTGCGCTTTTACTGCGCGCGTGGCTTGGTGTGCATATAGGTATAGCGGCTGCGCAGCCGCTTTTCCATTTTTTTCTGCTATCGCTAGATTAGATGCACCCATTTTTCCGGCATTGTTTCGCTCGTTTTGCCTCTTTTTTTGCCCGCGAGTGCTTGGGTAAGAAACAGCGCGCTATAGCTTTTTACGCGCGCGTAGTTGCGGTAGCGCGCCAGACGTTTCGTGAGAGATATGCAGTCGTATTGAAGTCGGTGAACGGTAAACGTTTGTGAATTAATGAATGTAGGCACATTCGATTGTTATTCAAATGTTTTCATTTCGCGGGTATTTTTTCTGCTAATGCTACGGGTTTACGAGATGTGTTTTGTTGGTCTCGCTTTTAAACGGCATGCTAATGAAGTTTGAGAGAAGTACTTTCGTTTTCTTTGATGTCTGCGAACGAAAGAAAATCTTCAAACTAATCATAATTTAAATTAAATTATTTTAATTTTTCTGACAAAACCTTTCTATTTTATGTACGGCAAAATAGTTTATAGTAAAATTTTATATTTTTAAATAATTTGTATAAAACACAACACTTAATTTTTTAAAGAATTTATGTCCCAATTCAATCTTATAAAAAAATATTAAAGGATCAAACTCACAAAATAATTCTGAAAGCAACCATTTAAAATATAAGAACATTGGTAGTCTGTAATAGCAGTAGCCGGCCAGGCAGTCTCGCACTTTAGGAAAGAGCATCACGCGCGCTTGGACTTTCAGAGTAACGAAGAGTCGTCGCGTCGCGGCGCGATCGATTCATCTTTCCAGCTACATTCCACGTCAAAATATTGCTATAAATCATCGCGAGGCGCGCTGGAGCGACGAAACGAGAAGAGCTTCGCCCCGTGGCTTTTTCGCCGGTCCAAGACGAATTATCGTGGCAGCTCTCGCTCTCTTTCTGCGAGCGCGCGCGCAAGAGATTGTCGAAAAGTGCACGGATCGCACTTCATAAAGACGAATATTAATCTTGACTACAATGCGTTTGTAGAGCTAAAGTGAATTGACGGTGAGTGACTTAAATCCACTTCATGTAAATGTAGTTGGGTGTTGTGTGTCTGTTTTTATACTGCATAAGGAATTAAACAAGAAGCATTTATGATAGTTTTACATTTTTTTTTTGAGGAATTTTAAAATAAAATAAATGAAGACTGTAATTTCTCTTTTGCATTGGGTTTTTATCATAGCCAACAACTAAATACTTATATAATGTATTTGAATTGTATTTTCATATTATACATTTTCTGCATGAATAGTGATGACAATTTTAAAAGGTATTGTTAGAGCTATACGATTTCTATGTGTAAACATGCCATTATCACTCAAATAGAACTCTTTTCACTATTTTAACGCTCTAGTTACTACGAACCTCCGACCATCTGACTCCGATCAAAAAGTCATTCAACGTCCCACTGACAGTTTCCACATTTCATAGGGTTCGAAAATTCAAAGGCCAATATACTTGGTCGTTGAAAATTACACACGAGAATGTCTTTATGTATACGTCTTCATAGTCGAACGTTCGATAGCGCGCTTTCGAATGCCGATTGTACGCTTCCGCCCGAACCCTGTAATTATCCCCGCGGTGCTCCGCATGACATCGACGAATCAAGATAATAGTTCTCTTTTTTCGGGTATTTCCGTTAAAGAGCGGATCGCTCGAAGAACAACCGACGCGCTCGCGATTTGTGATACATAAAGAAACGTATATCGGCCTTGCAGCTGACTGACAGAAGAAAGGGAAGAAAATTTTAATTTGGATGAAAGGTTATACGAACAATTATTCGACGATCAATGTAGAAATCCGATTTTATTCAGAAGTATGAATTTCTGTTCGAATTTTTTGGCTGACAAAAGTATTGAAAAAGAAATAAAAACATTATAAGTATAATTATTTTGATTGTTATTTAAGAATAAGTATGTAGACTCTTTTTGAGAAAATTTTAAGTAACTTTTGTTCAAAAACCAAATAATTTCCTTACCATAGAATAAGTATAATGTCATCAACAATAAGCGGTATTCTTTTTTTTGAATAAAATCAAAGTACTTTTTAAGGTTAATATTAAAATTTCCAATATTCTAACTATAATAATGAAAGAACTAAACCAAATTTTACGACAGAGAATACAACAGTAAAATGATTTATTTTACTACAATATCACAAGTGTCAGTACTCCGATCCCTGGAGCATATCACAGGGAATCCAGGCAATCGTCGAAGGCGGTACAAGCCCACCGCATTATAACAGCAGTCATCGAGTGCTCTTACCGCGGCGATCAGCAGCAGTAGAGTACATAGGTGGCGAGGTAGGGGATCTATTAGCCGGCAGATTAGCAGTTAAAATTGAAATTTGCACGGACAGTTCGTTCGTATATACCGTCGGCGCGCGGCTTCTTCTTCTCTTTCTTCTCCGCCGCTCGCTCGCCGCGTGCGTAATGAGCGCGAGAAAGAGCCACACTCGCTCGCGCGAGAGCGAGAAAGACAAAAGAGATAAATTAAGAGAGAAGAGAAGAGTCCGAGTGCGGCGCGGCAAGAAATAAAGATGGAGATGAAGCGTGCGCGCGCGAGGGTAAAAAATCTGCGGAAGAAGACAATGATACGAGGAGAGTGAGTACGATCATCGGAAGGGAGAGAGAGTCGAGAGAGAGAGAGAGAAAGAGAGAACCGAATCTGCCACGCATCGAGTTCGACGGCTGTGCCCGCTTCCTCGGCGTCTTTCTTCTCTCTCTCGACTCGCGCGTGTGCCGCTGCCTTCGTTCAGGTATGAAATGAGATATGGTTATACGAGGGCCGCACGCGCACGCCCGTGTGTGGGGCTCTATACACTTGCACGCGCGCGAGTCTTTTTCAGACGCGAGAATCTCTCTCCCACGAATTTGCAAGTTATGCCGCGGCGACGACGGCTGCACGCCGTGACCGAATGACCTCACGCAAATTGAAAATTGTTTCAAATTGACTTTTGGGACCTTCGCGCGAAATCGCCTTTCTTTTCGGCAGCGCGCGCACGCCTCTGTATACGGGGTAAAATTATTGTTATTGCCGCGTGTGCGTCGGGAAGACAATGGTTGCGTTAATGACATTGTCTTGTAAATAACTGTATTTTGTGAAACTTGAGTTTTGGGCGGCAAAACTGAAAGAGCAGTGTTCCTGCCTGATGAATGGGAGAACTCTGTTTTGGTCTGTTAAACCGGTGACTATACTATTGGATTGAGAAATGAGACACTGAGCTTTTCACATTTTTAGTGAATTGAAAAAACGTTGTTTTTTTCTGAACTATTTTTTATGGGGTTTCGCAGTTGCAAGGATTATTTAAATGGTACGAATTGGAATTTATGAGGCTTTTCGAATCAAACTGATCTCAAAAAGTAACAAATTTTAAATAAAAAATCAATTTTACGATACCAAAAGAATTTTTGAGAAGCTAAGTTCGACCGAGGCCTACTCCTCGAAATATAATAACATATATTAGTGCATCAATCAAAAATTAAAATATCAACATTAATTTCTAATTCACCGAATGTTTCTCAATTTTATAGTTACCATAAATATAACGTATAATAAGTTTATCTACCGTAGATGACAAATAAAAAAATATGTAATAACTATAAATAAGCATCGAAAATTGACTTAGGGCATATCGAAATAATCTAATTTATAAAAATATCACGTATGATAATAGCACCTATAAAATATTAATAGCGCAATATCCGCAGCGCTTAATAAGAAACTATTAAGAGCGCGCAGAAATCTCTGTATCATCAAGCCAAAGATCGATCGCTCGTAATAACTCAGCGGCGTGTATTTACATTGTAAATTAAAAGCCCCGCGTATTACACCCGGTGAGAAATTCTAATTACGTAACCTTATGAAGGTATTATTATCTCTCCCCGTCCAATCCCTCGCTCTTTCTCTCTCCCTCTTTCTCTCTCAAGAGGTCCGAGAGAGCTCACAAATGGAATTTCAAGGGTAGAAGCATGAAATTCCAATATCGATTCTGCGAGCCGCGGGAGAGAGAGCGAGAGAGAGAGGGCAGAGGGACGAATCGCGCGCGATGCACGCGCCTGAATAGTAGCCGAAATATTTTTTTCCGCCTTGCCCGGGTAATTAGCCGCGCTGCATAAGAAGTGGTATTTTAATGAATCGTAAAGCCGACGGCGGCGGCGGCGGCGGCGGCCTCGTCGCAAGCGCGCCGTCGGTCAGTCAATCTTCGCTCCTTGGAAATTAAACGGCGCATTGCCTTTTCCCTTTCTCTCCCTCTGCTCCTCTCTTCCCGTCTCTTCTCGCTCTCGTCTCTCTGTCCGAGGGAGAGATCGCGCGTTTACGTGGGCGTAGCGAAAGACTTCGTTATTCCGCGAGTCCTCCGTAAACGTTCGATTCGCCATTATTCTTTCTGAGCGCGCGCGCGCGTGCACGGGATTATCTCGGCCGTGGGTGCGCTTACTTGCGGCGGTGAACGTTTTTGCCCCGCGGTAATTCTTTTTGTGCCGCGGCTTCGGCGCGTGAAATGAGCGCGTGACTTACTTTCATATTCGTGTGTAGCGAGAGTATATAATATAAGTGTTGTGTGAATCTCGGGTTCTTTCCGGGATGAGAAAAAAATTCGGCAAAGTTTTCGTCTTTAAGTACTTTTTTGTGCTGGCATTGTGTACAGCATGAAAGAGTGAGGAAAAAATGAAAGCGATCTATTGTGCTTCGAAATGTGTAATTTCCTCTGCGAACGAGAAGCCAATCAAACTTCGACAATTTACTGAGATTTTTGACGTATTTGCAGTTATATTTTATCAACTGTTCAATTTAAAATATTTTTTATAATACACCTATACTTTCATCGAATCGTTCTATTTCTTACAATCTTGAATTACAGAATTCTATATAGAAACTTTTCATTCAAAACTATATTTGCATTACTATATGATGTCTGAATTAACATTTGACGCTTGATATAATAAAACAGTTTCACTTTTCTGAGCAATAAGAAACTGCGTATTCTATATTATACCCATATAAAAAAAATATCTCGAATTTTCTATCACTTATAAATATGTAAGCTCACATATACGCTTGGGAAAAGCATGTTTCAGGCTAGCCCAAAAGATAAATACTATAATGCGCTAATTAGATTTGTTCTGGTATTTATAACTAATTAGCTACCATGTAAATTCTTTATATAATCTTATAAAAAATACATATAGTAAATGAGTATAATGCCGCGATTAAAGGTAGTTACTAAACCTAAATGCACGCTATAATTGTAATTAAAATAACACGCCTGATAAAGTATTCGCGATTCAAATGTGAAAAATGCCCCATAAAATACTTAATTGCAGACTGAAACCTTGGAATATTCATCGACATGAAAGTCGTCGAGATAATATTTGATTTTCATGAAAATGGCATAGCATCTACACGTTAAGAAAGTTTCCTTCCATTCAAAATTACATTTAATAACTAACACGTGAACGAATACAATTTGTTCTGCATCGAATAATCGCCCGAGCCGTCGAGTAGGCGCGCAACCGTTGACTTTCAAAATTTACAGTTACATAAAATCCTCATGGTATATCGCATTACAACTAAAACAGAGCGCAACTATTGTGTTTTTCGCGAAGTTTCAAAGCCGCGCGTATATCACGCTTTCGGCGATGTCATCACGCCTATGCGCGCGGCAACGACGAGCGAAGGAGGATTCGCGCGACAAGTGCCACGGGAGTCTAATTAAAGCTAATTGAATGCAAACACGACTGAAGTCTACCGCTCTCGTCTCTCTCTCGCTCGCGCTCTTTCTCTCGCACTGGATATAATCCTTTGCCTCGCTCGTGTGTGCATGCAGCCTTTGCGGCACTCACGACGACTCTCGTCGCGAATGACAATCTTCTTAATCACCATGCTAATTGCCGTAATTACCAGTCGTATTATGGTAATGAGATGTGACAGGAAGGATCGCCCGCGCGCTTTTGTTTTGACACGCCAGCAGCGCGCGCGCGATCTTTATATTTCTTTTGATACAATTGTACGCGCCTCTCTCTCGCTGAGATACTTTAACGCGATGGTTTTTGATAAGTCGCATTGTGCGAGCGAGGCGGTTGGTTACAATTTAGCGGCTGTGCTATACTTGTAGGCGAGATAGGTTGTCACCACGGTGAAATCTTTTCAGCCGGAGCATGTATATTGTTTTCCACGGGGACAGACTGCGTGCTTGTGCGCGCACGGGCGACAGTCTCAAATTACCGGCTTTGAGAGAGATTACTATTCAATTAAAGTAGTTTGAAACAGTTCGTCTAATTACGTAAATCGTAATTGTAGCGAGGGAGAGGGGGCTTTTTAAACGAAAAAAATGAGGTAAACGACCCAATTATGAGACTCTAATTTTATTTTTTTCACATGATGTAGAAAGCAAAGTCAATTTATTGTTAAAATTATCCTTTGCAATTAAAGTAGTTGCCGTTTCATGTGAATATCTTATAGTAGTGAAGAATAATTAAAATTTTATACTACGTAACTGTTAAAAATATATAAAATAAATGAACGTAAAAAATGTTTCTTTCATTCCCGCTATAAGTAATGAAATCATATAAAGTAAATTTGATATTCTTTCGTTGTAGTAGAATTAATAAAATAAAATTGTACCTAATAAGAGTGAAAACGTCGTAAAATGTATTTTTTTTTTACAAACGAATAAAATTGTGATTCCATTATATTTATCATATAATTATATACATAACTAAGTCGCAATTAAATTAATTACTGTAAATATACGAAACACCCTGATATAATTATGTTATAGAAACTGCAGCCGTATATCAAAAGCGCTACAAAGCTACAGCATTAAGGAGATACACAAATAGATAAGTCTGGAACATTTACAAAAATAATTATACTTATAATATAAATATGCTTCAAGATGTAAAATACATGGACGGGAAGTACATTGCTAAGAATGAATAAGTCACGTGGTTAATATATTTTAAGATATTTATCGGCTGGATTTCCGTGCATGCATAAAAATTATACCTCAATCTGATCGAAACTACACATAAAAAAAATACGCTCGGAGAATATAGCAACGTCGTTCTCCATTACTGCGAACGAAAAGAAGTAGCACTTTATAATAGCAATGTACCATATGAAAGGCTTATGTCAACTTCCGCCAATCATATTTGATTCGTCCGCAGAAAAGTCCTTTGTCACATCATCTCCGGCTTAGAAGCTTATATTTGCTTTCGCATTAAAGTCAGCGGGTGTACGAGGTCAAGCCGCGGAGGTGGCTAATCGCTTATGCACAGCAGCTCCTTTTCCGGCAATAAAATTCTACTTAGCGATGTACTATTCCCTTGGCTTTTCTGCCTGTGTACATAGCCGCATGCGCGTGGGACGTTCATCATATCGTGTATAGCGCTTTGGCGTTTGATCTTCGTGCGATCCATTCGGTAGCGCATCGTAAAGACGAGCGGCAGAAACTACTACTACTGCTGCTGTTGCTCTTTTGCGAGGAATTAACCATTGTCTGGTTCACGTGAAATTAGCCATCATAGTCGACACGGATGATTTATACGCAAGGCGAGAGGGCATAAATAAATTAGAAATCTCAGTTGACTATCGCGTACGTGCGGCATTAAATGATGCACCGCGATGATTTACAATTAGTTTTCATTGCAAAACAGTATAGCGATGCAATTGTTTGTGCGAGTTAGAGGCTCACTGGTTATCGGGTTAGTTGATCAGGCACAGAAATGTTATCTTACCTTGTTGATGCATCTGCGGGTACTTTTAATTAATCGTGGAGTATTATATTATGCTTTGATAGAAATCGTCTATTTTTCTTTCATCTGTGTGATATGAGATTTTTATACGCACTTTCTCACCATTTAGCTTAATTTGGTATATAAAATGTGGTTAAAACTAGTGGAAGAAATCATTTTTACTATTAAAAGAAAAATGGGTAGTGTTTAAAATTATTTTGTTATTCTTTTAGCAATAATATATTATCTTCAGCAAGCAATTATACTATTTTATCGCGTAGCTTTGTCAAGTAGGTTAATTTTATATAATAATTATTAACGTCAACGTAAAACCGGTATCTACAATCCTGCGCAAAATTATAAGTTCAACAAATCTTGATGTTCTTTCCATAAATCTGCATAAAAATATTTTCCCCGAATAACGCGATAGCTGCATCACTTCCACCTAACTACATGTAAATCGCGCATGCACTGAGAAAGCCGCGCGAGAAACCGCGTAAAAAAATATAAAATTACACGCGCAGGGGCATGGCGCGCTAATGCACGAACAAGTGCACATATATGCGCTCATCGTGAGCTCGAATTTCCGCCGAGCATAAATTAACGAGCGAAGCGCGCGTTTGCACGTAAATTATGCGAGAGGCTCGTCGCGGTGCACGCAAAAGAGGATACCTACATCCAGGCACGAATTTCCCGGAATGCGTTCACGTGCGCGCATGCAAAAGCGCGCGGGACGGTGACGCGGCGCCGAGGAAAGGAGAGCGAGAAAACGCCCCAGAGGAGGAGGGGGAGAGAGAGAGAAAGAGCAATTTGTGTTTAATTATTTAAATAAACGCGCGTGTGTGCCGTGACGGCGGCAGTGCGACGCGTTCGTTACCAGGCAAATGAGCGAAATGCCGGGACACGCGAGCGAGTCTCCTTTGTACAGAGGCGTGCGAGGCTGCCTCCCCATTAGCATTGCGCGCTAAACACGAGGATGTATGAGTATGGGTATGTGTATGTGTGGATATACGTATGTACGTTGGATCCTTCGGCTTGGCGATCCCGCCGTGGATAGCGAGTGACTTTGTGCGATTCTGAGGAAGCGGTGGTGACGTTACTGGCGACAATACGTAGCAGTAAATGATTGTCAGAGGTTAAAGTGATCTGTATTGAGATAGTTACTGTACTTGTGCGGTGATTAAAATTTTTTGGAACATTTCTTTTTATTTTAATGAGGACCGTTTATGCGATTGAAGTTTTTTTCATTTATTTTATTCGATTCAGTTTATTTGATTTCACGCAAATATAAAGAATTATATTTCGAGCTTTTTGATAGAGAAATCTAACGACATTACTATTCACCGTAGATAAACTATTAAGCTGTAAAGACGTATGCATAACCAACTTATGAAAAATCAAATGAAATCATAAATAGCTTTCCCGTATCAAGTTACACCGGGGGAAAGCCTCATAAAAAAACAAGAATTGTTTACTGTACCTCGAATGCACGCACATTTGCCCACGCGGGAACCCCCACTGCCACGGTGATATTCATTATATATATACATACCGCTCGCAAGCGGCGCATAACATATAACATACGCCTATATAACAACAACCGCGATTATATATCCCGCAACGCAAATACGCGCGCTCCTCACGCAAGGGAATCTCTCCTATTTGCACGTCGATACGGCCTCGTACGCAGGTTCGGGGAATCCGCGGCGCTTTGATGATGTATTCATCATCACGGACACGCGTCCGTGTTAAACTCATCTACGAATCGTTGAGTTTCACACTTCTGTCTATAAGCGCGCCGCTGCCGCAATTATGCGCGCTTCGGCATATGAGATGATAACAAACGGACGGCTGAATAATTCATAACTCGGCGATATATTTTTCACTCGGCGCGCGAACTCTCGATTATAATCGACACGTGTGGCATTAATGATATGGTTTCCATTTCGGCTTTCGCGCAGAATGGTGTGCGCGTGATACATAGCGATTATAATAGTATATATATATATATATATACGAATGCGAGAAATGCGCGCAGCGAAATAATTCATGCACGAAATATACGTATATAATATCTATCTCTGCTCTTTGTTGGAGGTCTCGTATAAATATTTATTGTGTGTTTGTGAAAGAAATGCCGGCGGCAGCGGCAACACGCGCACCAGAGTCAGCTACACCGGGGTTAATTACGCTAATGTTTTTTAATTTCAGGATAAAAGTCGGCTTGAAATGAGAGTAGCTTGAAGGAAAGTAGGTTCATAATGCATTGTGGAGGTGAATATTCTGAATAGATTTGTAAGATCGCAAGAGAGAATGTTTATTAGTTTTTATAAAGAAAATGAAAAATAACGGAATTTATATATTTTTTTATTTACAATCATAAAGTCTTGTTCCTATGTGTTTTCAAAATATTTTTTAAATTAAAAAAATGTAACGGAAAACGTTAGATTTTACAAAACCACTCTATAGAGATATCAAAATGCTCGCAAGGTACGAGAAAATGAGTGGGAAATTAGAACGTGATATTTTCCTGAATTCAGTAGCGTGCGAGACTTAACTTTCGTCACTTTTTCTTCAAATTGGTGAGTAATCAGTCGTGCCATCCTTCACGCATCCAGGCGCTTTTCCATGCATGTCACGCGGCAGCATTAGGAGACTTTCCATGATGACATTTGCATACGATGTGCTCGCTGCTACTGTACTATACTGCTGCGGGTGGCTCGGTTCTCATAGCTCGTACGCGTCGTCGAGACGGCATCGCGCTCTTTGCATGTAGATCCATGGAGCTCGACACATACCTACCTCAGCGGAACTCGATTTCATAAGCTTGCAACTGGCCCAATCACGTCATTAAAGTCCCGGTGAGCGTCTGTCAGCGCCGATGAAATCGGGATTCCCACCGATTGTTTGTGTACAGGTCGATAATCAAATCGAAGGCAATCCTATGAGTTTCTTTCGATATTTTGTTTTATGTGGAGTGGCAGTGGTTAGATTTCAATTATAGGTCGTGTCCTGAAAGGGAAATTATAAGAAAACGTGGTTATTAACGAACATGGAATATATTCAAGAAAATATATACGATTGTAAGATTGACTTTGCAAAATAAAATTGAAAAATATAAAATAAATGAAAAAATTAATAAGTTTAATCAATAAGTCAATAAAAATCAATAAAAACTTTTTTAACTTATATAAAATCTTATTTTAGTGACTGATGAAAATTATAATTCACATAAGAGAAATTTTTGTTTTGTTCTCAAGTGTACATTTCGAAAATAGAAAACAATTATTTTCGACTATACCGTTAAAAAGTGTAGCCAAAAAAGAATATCCGAACCATTGTCAATTTTGAGTCTCCAAAAATTATCACGTTGAAAATAAAAATTCCCCTTTTCCATTTTCGGGTGGGACGCATTGCTTAGCAGAATAAAAACTGCACGTCAATAGCGTCGATCAGGTGCGCGGCCGATCGAGCCATATGCATCGCGAAGGAGTAGGATTTATATCGCACGGACCGTTGCCTCGCGTCCCGCATGCGTAATGAGATTACCGCTCGTGCGACGTTATAAGTAGATATACCGCGGGAAACGAGACACACAGTGCGAGGAGGAAATTCGGGTGAATTTGCATGCACGGCCACGAGGAGGCACGATCGTTTCGTGGAGGAAGCGCCAGACGATCGACACGACCGAAATAGCCCGGCGCGAAAGTTTTCGGCCGCGTGGTTATGAGAGAGCCGACGAGGTTGTGGGCGTTCGATTCGAATTTCTAGAAAGGACACAGTCTAACTTTATAGCCGGAGACTTTCGCCGATGCTCCAAGTGTCTGGCGTACGAGCCTGACTCATCGATCGCCGTAATGTTTGTCAAGTGTTACGCGTATCTGGGTTGATTGAAAATTGATCGATAAAGGTTCCGTGAAATTCGAACGAAAGGTGTCGGTTCCTACACGTATTCAGGAAGTTTGATCAACGTAGTATTGCGTAACGTATACCTGTACTGACATATAATTCACCGTATTAATTTGTCTACGTATATAGGCAATAAGGAATCCTTGTAAGAACAAAAAAGTGAAATCGTTACTCGACAGTTTTTCACTAATTTTCCATTTGAAATTACTCATTTTATAAGGATAAAAGCATTAGTTAAAATAATTAATATAGGATATGTACATTTTTACGATTAAGTAGAAATGATTTTGGTTTTCTAAATTAAAATCGTATATTATAATGTAAGAGAGGTTTTGAATTTGAATAAAGTTTGCGTGCAAAAATTCGCTTGAAAATTTGTGACGTAAGCAAAGTCAAACCTGCGGGCGTTTCTAGAACTATTACCTACGTCAAATTCGTTCAGGTCGAAGACTCGTGATATTCATAACTGAAAATCAGGAAGTGGCGAGTCGGCGTTGACCGAGCGAATGTGTAACGGACACACATGGGCGATCAAATTATGTGATTGACCCATCATTTGCATAATGCCATGCAAATGTGAGCGCTTTGGCAATTAGCCTGCAAGGATTCGCCAAATTCATCATGCCGAACTCAAAGAGAACCTTGAGTTATATGACAATTTATACCTGGGCTGCCCCTTGTTCGGTATAAAAACCCTTTTTCGACTTTGAAAACAACCATTAAGGTTACCATATATATTATTATCACATAATGCCTAATAATTTGCATAAAGATATATAATAAAGAGTGTAAAGCACAAATTGATTTATTACTGTTCATAATTAAATAATAATATCATACTGAACGCATGAAAACATTATCTTCTGTAAATCGATTAAGAAATAAGTCACGATACTATATTTTCTGGACATAAGAGAATAAAATTTATGTTTCAAAGACTACGTATAACAATTAATTTTATATTAACATCACTGATTTCACTTCCATCCATATCTCTATCTGCCACCTCTTGGATAGTTTTCATTTTTTTTTCTGGACACCATATGGCTTGTTTTTGGTTAAAATTATTTTTAGCATTCTTGTGAGACGTAAAATAACAATTATTTACAACAAATTTTTATATTTTCAATTAGAAATAAAATTTATTTCATTTAAATTTTCTAATACTCTTCAGTGAATAAGTAATATTGTATTTCGTCTTCATCATTTACATTTACTACTAATGGAAATCAGTGAACTACAAAATGACACATTTCTGCAATTTCTCTATAGATTACCATAGAATTAATTAATATCATATTGTAAAAACTCCAACTTTAATGAAGCATTCAGAATCCCCGCGTGTTCCAACTACCGCGCGACTACGCGCGTCGATGAAAATAAGAAACTCCGAAAAGAACGAAAAAAAGAAACGAGGGAAAAGAATAAAGAAGCAAAGAGAGGCCGTCCCACAGCCGGAGGCTCGCGTCTCGGGAGCTCGCTCTCTTTTCTCTCTCAGGCTCACGACGGCTCGAGGAAAAAAATAAAACCGTGTTATTAGAGGGATCAAGGGTGGGCGCACTGTAACCCGAAGCCCCCTAGTCACCTTCGATTCGCGCGCATATACACCCGAAATCGGCGCTCCCATAAACTCCCTAGGCCGATCTCTATTATTAAATGCATATCAATCAGAGGTGGTCTAACGCGCTTTTAAACGTGTGCGCACTGTGCGGCTGATTTATTGGGCTGCGCGGATTCCGCATTGCTATGGAGCTTGGCTGCAGGCTGTGACTCTGTTTTTACAGGCGAAATTGGGCTAAGAATGCGTCAGTGTACCGGGCAGGCAGCGTTTAATTTTTAGCACCCGAGAAACGTACTGAAACTATCCTGACTGTATAGTTGCCCGCGAGTGATCGCCCAATCAGCGTGGTATCAAGTGTGCCCGTCATGTAGCCACGAATCGATTGAGGAGGGCTTAATTTGGGCCTTTTGGGCTTGACCTTGCTCTATGGGTAGGAGGTGATGCGGCCACTGGCAGCTTGCGATGTCAATTTATATTTTACTTTTGATATTTTTTAAAAAGATTCCAATATTTTTTTTTTATTATTTATTGTTATGTTTGTAGAACTTGTGTAAAGATTGTAGTTTAGGATTTTATATAAAATCATAAATTTATTTAAACTCATAGATTCTTACAATTTTAAGAGATACATAATACAAAAGTATTGTATAAATATACTGTTATATATAATAATGTTTGAAAATTGTACATTTTTAAACATTATAAAAATGTTTTCAAGCTCAAACGTTTCATAGATTTTGCAACAAATTAATGTCTAACAGATAATGTCTGACATAAATAAAAAAATAACTTTTATACCATAAATTTAAAAAAAAAATGAAATTTTCTTACATAATCATCTTAAACTAAAAAAATTCATTAGCCACATTTTTAGAAATTTTCTTCTGAAATAATCAACGTAGCCAATTAACGTTTAAAAGAATTTCCATATGTCCTTGCGGTGAAAAGTGCACCAACAGCGAGCTTTCTCACAGACTTTTCTTCCCGACCTCCGGCCACGTGTATATACATATACCCATACGGTCAACCCCACTGCACGGTGCCACGGAAAATAATCCGCTCTTGTAAAATGCAAATGCGGCTAATAATAAAAGTACTCCCGGGTCCTCACGAGATGGAAATAAGTCTCCGCATAAACGCGGCCGGCCGACAACACGCCGCGCGCGGCAAAAAGAACCACCTATCTGCCCGAGATACTGGCCGCGCTCTCTCTCTCTCTCTCATACAGTCATACGAAAAATAAGAGCCCCACGAGGCGAAAAAAGAGACGTAGCAGCTCCGCGACAGCAAAACGATAGCCACGAGCGCGCATATCCACCTCGTGGTGCTCGCTTACACCTGTAAGCCACCGCAGCGTGTATTACCCGCATGCGACACGAGAGAAAGAGAGGGAGAAAGGCGCGTCGTCGGGTTATCAGATCCGATGCGGCCAGCCGATAGTTAATTAACGAGTTCATTATGCACCCTCGCTCTGCAGCGCCGGCGCTGCTGCTGCTGCTGCGACCCCCGAAGTGAGGCATTGCCCAGATGGCCGGACGATAGCCGACGGCCCGGTGGGTGGCGCTATTTTATTGCGTCACGACTCGCGCGCGCCCGCGGACCTTCGCGTATCTTGGCTGCAGCGCTGACCCCCTACCCCCGCAGGTATGCGCGCGCGGTCCAATTATAATGATCGTATGACATCGTGCCCCTCTTAAGTTTGCGAGATCGGACGGGATTGTCTCGTTATAAGGGCTCGCGGCTACGGCGGTCGCAGCGGCGGCGGCGGCTTCTGAAGGACGATTATGATTGATAACGATTTTTTCCCCACTCTTCGGCGCTTTAGCATCATAAAGTGCTCCACTTGGTCTTATTGGTCAAGAGGTTCGCAAGTTATTTCAATAAAATATAATAGTTCTCAATTTTTATAAAATCCAGGAAGATGCGGCTGCCAACGTTTTTCTTAAAACTGTGTTGCTCAGTTTAAAATTTGAATTTTTCTTACACCTCAAGCTCTGTAGCATCTCACTTTCATAAATTACGCGCATCAGGGAGTAAGTACCTCCGTTTTTTTCCCAACCCCGCTCAAAGAATTAAGCGCCTCTTTTTTCTAGCCGAATAAAGCAATGAACCAATTACGAGGTAAGTGTTTCCGAACGCCAAAAAACAGCGCAGCGTATGAAAATTTGCCTCGTAAAACTGCACGCGCGCAAAGACTGCTCTGCACACTTGCGGCTCGGCGCGTTATTAGCGCCTGCTTACGCATGTCTGATGAAGCCTATAGGGACCGCGCTGCTGCGGCTTCGCCGCCGTTTTTGCTATTTAATTTCCAGGAAAGCGGCGCGAGCGCAGCGGCACATCAATCACCCTGGCCTGACGTGGAAGCTGTAATTTGGCTAACTTCTTTCCTCCTCTATAGCGCGGGCGCGCAGCCGTAAGGCTAAGGCTCGACATGGCGCGCGATTAGGTCAACTGGCATTCGAAAATTGTTTACGACCCATTGCTGCCGCTGCCCCGAAAGCCTGCATAATCAAGGTCAGGGAGGATTTAGGCTGCCGCAGGTATATGGAACGAAGGAGAGGAGTTTCGGGCCGCGGAATCGCGATGTTGGTATAATACCGACCGACCGTCTGCGCGGAAGAGTCCATTCAAAGGGTTGCGAGGCACGCGCACAGACACTGCGCCTTGATTTTGGGATTCGAAATTTTGATGAATGATTGTCTGGTATGTTATAATGGTCGATGGTGGCGTTGATGTTTTATTTTCTTGGATTCTGCATATTTCTATAGTTTAATTATAGCGTAAGAACTGTATATGAGAAAATAATATGGTAAGAAACGTTTATAGGCGAAAAAAGAGATATTGGTATTTAAAATTTTTGCTAGTTTTGCCAAGAAAACAATTAGTTAAACTTTGGATTTTAAACTGTACGATCGAGCTTTAGAAAGGTAAATCATTTAATCTATACTATAATTAAATATTCATCAATTCTATTGACCGTGACCTTGTCTGTCCCATTCTTGCTATATATCTGGTATACTAATGACTATTTGCTTAGAATATTAATGATTTTCTTAAAATTTCGTTTGTTTTATTTTATTTTTTTTATTTTTAAATTTGAATAACCTTTCGACTAAATATTTTTAACTATAAATTAATTTTATTACTATTAAATTAATATTGCCCT
>JAPYZO010001146.1:0-19767 GCA_030522905.1 Torymus flavipes | reverse complement strand
GGTCGGCAGACCAGGCCGACGAAACGTCGCATAACATGAAATCTTACTCTTGATTTCATACCATTGCCTCCATCCAATCGATCACAATCACCATTCAATTTTTTATCTAGTTTTTTAGGGCTTCGAAAAATTCTTTAATTTTAGCTAGCTAGTAGATGACGTTTAATATTTAATATTTAATTTCAAAATTAAGATACAGAAGTGTCCATCGTAAAAAAGTGGCCGCAGGAACGTTTGCCATTTGTATGAAAGTCACGAGTCAACGACACGTTCGATATGTACACCGCATGTCCTTTTCCAAAAAGGAAACCGACGAGTTCAACGGCACTTTCGCAAGAAAGAAAGGGCCTCCCATTATGCACTCAAGGAAAAAACAGGTCATCGGTCCGCCTTTAATCACATTACCCGCTCTCAATTGCATAGTAATCACGATTATAATATTGAATTTTAAAAATTACCCCGGCCTTCGCTTAAACTCTGAAATTAACGAATCTTCAATTATATACCCCTCAATGTTAACTGAAAGTATATATAAGATTCATTAAATCATACTTGATTTGTGCGCGCCAAAAACGCTCTCGTGCGATAAAAAGACTGGCGCGCAGGTCGCAAATATTTTTTCCCGCTTCATATAACGACAGCATCAATCTCTCTTCTTAAAAAAAAAACAAAATGTGTGTGCACCGCGAGCGCCTACGTTTCCTTCCCGTCGCGATCGTGACCCTCGGACTTATACGTGTGTGTATAATGATTGATGAATGCTTTATCCTCAGTGCAGAAATAGTCCCCAAAGGTATATATTGTACTTGAGCGCGGGAACATTTACGTACTCGTAAATGTATACTTTTCTATGACAAAAAGAAGACGTGACGGAAATAATTTCCGATTAGCCGAATTTGGCCTTCTTTCTTGTGTAACCGCTCATTAACATCCATATACAAAGTTGGAAAAAATGAAATCACTAAAGTGAACAAATTAAAATCATGTCCATCTTCTTCCTCGAAAAACCAATAAACGATGATTTACGCTATCACATTTTTAATAAACGTGAACCTATATACGTATTTAACGTACGGTCCGTAAACTCTACAAAATATAACCCTCATATACCATCGAAAAATGAAATGAACCAACTTGACACGACAGTTCCCTTATAAACCATCGCACGCGCCGAGGCCCGCATCATGCGACAATGCGCGCTTGGCTAATTGACGCGCGCGCACCTTGTAAGTCGAAAGTTTAAGGCCGCGCTCGCCGCAGATGCGAATGACCGATCGGTTGGCACGATCGGGACTTAAAAAAAAATTATACGCCTGCGATTATAAGTACGTATGAATTTCCGTGGACGTTGTTCCGATGACGACGGTGACAATATATATAATATAAGATATTGCGCGAATAATTTAATGGCTATCGTTATCGCGACGCGTGCGTGAGAAAATATGCCGGGGGAATCCCCGCCGACTGTTGTACTTTATCGTAATATATATATTATACGCTTTATTTTGATGTTGTATAAGTTTATGGTTGTTGACCGGCGCACGATAAAAATATTTTGCGAGCCTTCCCGCAGACTGACAGTTGGAAATCGAAACTTAAAAAGTATATATAGGAAACAAACAAATAGAATTCTACGATGTTCGAGATTTTCTTTTATCGGCTTGTTTTCCGACTCCGTGTCGCGGTTCTTTCTCCCGTTCCGTTATGCCACCACACTCGCATATATATACTCGCCACAATGTTTGTTTATTTAATACCACGCTCTTTATACTTCGAAGGCGATAAACCGGCCGACTTCCTCGTATAGGCGTAAAAAGTAAATGCATCGTATGTGTGTGTGTGTGTGTGTGTGTGTGTGTATAGCAATATTTTGCAAACCGCGGGCATAAATTATTTATAATATTATACTTGATGGCTGTTTGATTTTCTGCGCCGTAAGCAAACCTGAGGCGGCTCGTCGCCACAACGTAAAAAGAAGTTAATAATCGGTGTTTTTCATTGCAGTCGTCATCGAAAAGTACGATGATTATGTGGAGCGCGCATGAAAATAATATATCTATGCGTTAATCGCTGGTAATCGTTGTGTTGCACTTTTCGCAAAAACCCGATACGAGCGATTAGATGAAAAAATATACCGGCAAGCTCAGAGTTCATCAACATCGTGCGGATAATGCATCGTTGTTTGTATTGACACTTTTGCTGAATTGCATCGCGGAAATTGGCGTTTACTTACCAGCAAACAGACCTTCAACCGAACAAAAAATGTCAATGCTTCACTTTGGGTAGGAGAAAAAGGTCATAAATTGCAATGATGAAAATTTTGCAAAAAGTTATTTTTGATTCTTTATTTTGTTTCTGCATACAATTCACAGTCATATCTGTTGTTTTCCAAATATGAACTTACAGCTGTAATTACGAAGATAATTTTTAGCCATAACTCGAAATTTGTTAAGTAATTAAGTATGTATCTGATAATAATCGAAGGTCACGTGGATGTAGCTCGTCAAAACTGAAAAAATTCGTTGACTTGTAATACACTTTTTACAAAATTTTTCAACTATATGCATTTTTTTAAAAGAACGTTAATTTTGAGTGATAAATATTTACATATTTAACACAATACTATATAATAAAATTCAGTTTCCAACAACACGATTAATAATTCTCTAAAACCATTTATATCTTCCGTAACACACTAAACTTAAAACTTGAATCTTCTACACGATCCATAAGATTCCTACTCTAAAACAAAAAAAAGAAACTCCCAAGAACAATGCCCCGCCAATCTTAGCCAACATATCAAAAACCGTACATACATCAGTCTCAACTCGTAATATTCATGATATTCACGGCAGATCGGGTCGAAATTCCCGCCACGGCCTGACCGTCACCAGATTTTCAAGTTTTTCGGGTTCCCGCGCGTAAGTACACATATATATGATGCACGTTATATACGAGAGACGAGCAAGGTTACGAGGCAAATGTTTTAAACTCGAACGAGCGAGGATGTCGCGCGGGTATTTGTAAGTACAGGAAACGAGGCGAGTGGTGCCACGGCGTTTCCGTGTTTCGGTGATGCGTTTTCCTCGCGAGGTCAATCGGGTCTCTTTAAATAATTAGTTTTAGAACAGAGGTGTGTGGAATTTAGTTGGATGGGTGTTTTTTCGGAAGATACAATATCGATCAAAATATTTTCCACATTCTGTATTGTAGATTCCGAATGAGAGTGATTGAGAATACAAAAAATATTAATAGTAAAAGAAAAAAAAATACCGCCTACAATGATTTGAAACATTTATTCCTGTACGATTCTAAGATTATTTATCGAAGTTATGTCTCTTTTAAATAATGGTCTATTTTATATTTTAATGTTTATAGGAAACAATGATTTTCGAATCATTTATATTGCATATTATATAAAAAATACCATGGTTTTCCGCGTAAACTGTGTCGAATGTTTATGTACAATACATTTTTAACCTTTTGGACCTTTTCAACTATTTTGAAAAAACATTCATCTGCAAGTTCATCCATCTGATAAAATCCTCCATGCAAAACAATTTAAATCGTTTATGGTTACGTACTTTTTAATTTATCTCTATTTTTTCCAAAGGGTCACAAGAATAAATAATAATTAAAAACATTTATTTATATAGTCATACAACCAGGTTAAAGTTTGAGTTTAAAGCTTATTTAAATTTATATAAATAACCGAGAGCAGACTTTATTATCATATAATCATTAGACGGCTGATTCTTTATAAGGCATCAATTGTAACAAAAGAAATTTCATTAACAAATTTTATTTTCGACCAGAAAATTTCACACATATATATATATATATATATATATATTATTATATGCAAATTGCCTCGTGCAGATGATAATAATATGTAATTATTTATGATCTATAATGACAATAACAACAATAAAAAATTTCTCAGAAGCTTTGGAATAATCAGTGAATTTGTCACGATAAAGTTGTAAAATACTAAACAATGTTTTTCATCCATAACAATAATAGCGAGCTACGTAAGACTTCATTGATAAAAGATATCACGTTGATAATTAATTAAACTAGAAATTTTTCATCATTGTTTACAGATGAAGGCAATGCACGTGGACTTAGATTATACTGGCATATGCTATTCAGTCAAGTTTGTTTTTAAGAATTTGAGTGATTTTATAAAATTAGAAAATAAAAGATATCCCTTGCATTCTATCCACATGCGGTCATTGAGTTTTAGCATTATGACAATGAACTTTCACGTTTACCATTTATAAATCTATAATTTTTATCATACGTCATATATAATTATTACGATAATACTCAATTTTTTAATTTTATTAGCAAGGAACTTCAGAATTACTTTTTTTGTGTTCGCGAAATAATAAACTTTCGGAAAATACGGCGTTAAATTATATAGTTACTTCGCAGTCGCAGTAAATTTTTCAAGATTTATATCTTTTTAAATACACAGTGGCTTTTAGTAAAACAAGTTTCTTACTTTACTTATATGATCCTTTTATATTAAATTACGATTTAGATACAATTATTATGCAAAACTTACTACGGTTTAAGATAAAAGTTTAATAAATTATGTATCTTATTTTATTCAAAAACCTAAATACACCTTGTACTAAATATTTTGAAGAAAAAAATATTGCAAGGTACTAAAGCTAACATCCTCTTAACAAATATAATATCTTTTTTTTTTACATCACGGATTACTATACGCAGACATCATTTTTTGTTATCAACTTTATCAACCAAAAAGAGCTCCGTTTTCTCCCAACAGCATATCAAACGAAAAAAAAAAACAAAATGTACACAAACCTGTTACTTAAATCTTAATTGCCTTCATACTTGAAATGTACGTATAATTATTTGCGTCACTGCCAACTCAATTGAAATAAATAGCATTAATATTTATTACAGCGTAAGGCCAACGCTTCGTATACGAACATTTTTTCCCCCTCTGCTTTTTTTTGTAAAAATAGAAAAATCGCTAACAAGAACCACTTCGATCAAATATTTTAAAAGAAACTAAGAACCCACGGCAAACTCCCAAAAAAATTAATAAAAATCGACACCATAATCAACCGATAAATACAATAATCCTAATCGTCGATCGCGCGGAGAGCCTTCGCGTATATTTTTCGGAGTTCACGATCGCGCGTGCGCCTTGAGCATCATCGACACCTAGTTGTCGCGCTGGCCGCATATTAACGAGCTTCCGCGAGTGCGCGCGCGCGCTGCTCATCGATTTGAAAACGCGCTTTGAATTTTATCTATATACTTATACCCGAGCGTCAAGCTCAAGTACGGCAAATCGTCGATATTTACGAAAATTCGACCAGTGGCAGCTATAGAGGTATAATTTTGTGAATTATTCTTTGCTTATTCAACGCGATAAGATAACATTGGACGGTAGGTCGACAGTGTGGTGCAGTGTATAGAAAAACTGAAGTAAAGTGGTGGTAAAAAAATTGATAGCTGACCGCCATGGAGAATGATAATTGAAAAACATATAGACAGAGAAAGAGAGAGCGGAAAATTACTCTTGCGATAGTGAGAAAAAGTAGCCCTCGGCTGTGCTGCTCGTAAAATTCAAAGTTTAAGGATCCACCTTTCGAAGCTTTTTTACAAGCGTTTATAAATATATACGCATCAGTGCCTCGAAGTGTGCAATAGGATGTGAAATGTACATAAAAGTGTCGATTTTTTTTTCTTCATATTTTAAAGTGCACGATCATTTCCAGTAATTAAATATACCAATTCCGATTAAAAGCATACAGATTGGCATTTGGACATATGTAGCTTATACTTGGAAGTCTCTATAAATAAAACTCGCCCCGGACAAAGCAAACGAGTTCTCGTCGATCAAAGTTTTGTTAGTCGCGCTACTTTAATCGCATAAATAAAAGGGTTTTTATGATATACATTTTCCTTATACTCCTATTTTTTGCCAACATCACAAAGCCCTTTTTATGTACTTATTAGCAGTGTTATATCGCAGCATTCCTCGCGGTATCCGCGCTCTTCGACTTTTATGCTTGTCAGTCAGCTCCAGCAAAAATTCGCACCGATATGGAGTATAGTATCAGGAAAATCGCGCGTGTATAAGAGGCGAAATCAACAACAACCACCCCGAGAATGCGTCCGAATACACATATAATAAATTGCGTGCCTTTTTTTCCTCACACACTCACACGTATGAACTCGCTTGTGTAACTCCGCGATATCGTTTCCCTAATAATACGCAAGCAAAACCTGCTTCGCACGGTGCGCCTTGTAATTTGATATTATCCTCTCTCTCTCTTGAAAAAAAAAGAAAAACATAACCTTTCACGGCGTAAAGTCCGTCATTGGGGGAGCAATTAATCTTTCCGATATCATCGCGTGAAGAAAAGAGACGCTAGACACGTGACGCGTGATTTGAAGCGTAAATTGAGTGCGAGCAGGAGTATAGGTTGTATATTTAAATTTCCCGCGCAGCGCGATGGTGTTTCGAAAGGGTGCGAACTTGCGAAGTGTCGCAATAGCGTCTGCGCGCGCATGGGAATCACTCGATTAGAGGAATTTTATACTTTCCCGGGTTCGCGGAATTCGGTGGGATGGGATTATATTCGGATGGTTTGGGCAACCGCTGAATCTTAATTGATCGCGCGTCCCGGAGGTTTATGCCTCGGCGAAGGTAATAATAAGAGTTACTATTATTGCATTAGTCGCCTTCGGAATGGATAAAAACGTTTTTTTATCGTGAAATAACGATGATTTTGACGTTTCTACGATTTTTGGCATTAAGAGCTGCGTTGAAAAATTTTTTTTTTGTGGAATGTGATAAGAAGTTCATTTGGATAATTGGCAGTTTATCGCGATAACAATGAATGAAAAGTTTTAGCTTGATATCGGTGAACTGTTGAATACACTCATATGACTGATAAGAAATTAATAAAAATAACAATGGAAAAGTGTGGTTCAGATTGGACTATGAACTTATCTTTCTACCCAAGGTCGTATACGCTTACATCTAATTACGGTAATTAATTTGATTATGTAGAAAAAAAAATTCCAGCCGTTGCAAAAGCTCTGCAACATGGTAGTTTAATGATATAACAAACTCTTTCCGCCTATACACAAAAAGTTCAACTAATCAATATTTTACAATCACGCGGCGATACAATGTCTTTATTCAACTACAAAGATCCCGATAAAACCGATGAGTAATGAATGATAATTCATCACAATTTAATAACATCTTCATCAAGTGCGCCGATGCTTTGAACTTATCTATCGTTACACAGCTATCAGAATGCATGCACGCATTCAAACAAAATTTTCCTCGACAATGGAAAAATCACTTCGAAATTTTTCTCCATCCCCCAGCCACTTTTCGAAACCTATGTACTTGTCGTGCCACGCATAAGTCAGCCACTGCGCGCTCCCGTATGCCCGTAGCGTCCCCCTTAAAAAGAGAAACTAGCCAATTGAATCGAAAACAAAAACAAACGACCGAGACTCATCGAGACCGCGACTTTCACCATTGTTGTGCGCTGCAATGGCTTCGCTACACAAACTTGAAGTTAATTACAAAAACGCGAGAATATTTTGACAAAAATAAAGATTTTTATCGGCAATGTTATTAGAAATTTAAACGTGCAATGTAGTCTCGTTAGTTAAGTGTGAGTGCGAAAATAAGTTTTCGGACCAGTTATAATCGAAGGCTTTAGAAAAAGCCGCAAAGTCAATATTATTCTGTAGCTAAGAGGCAACCGCGACGCGAGAGTTTGAGTGACACTTGAGGTAAATATACACGAAGCGATGAAATCGTGCAAGTGTCAAACTTTTTGCACATAGGGGCATAAATTTCTTTTCGGGATGTGCACAGCAGCCAGTCATCCGAATGGTTTTAGCGTTAACGATAATTTTGCGAATAATAGAATCAAGGTATTCAGATTATGCAACGAAAATTTTATGTTTCGTAAAAAAAAAGCGAGTCTTACGTACGAAAACTAGGCTAACATTTTCAAAATTTGGCAAATTCGGCGCCGCACCGGTTTTGAAAACCGGTATACACACATGTTTGAACTCGCTTTTCACCTGAATTGGCTGTTAAACTTTTTGCACCGTGCGAGAGGAGAAATGTCATGGTTAAAATTACCATACCCGCTATAGTAGTTTAAGGACATGTTAAAGTATAGTTTTGTCACTCGGTTAACCGCAATGCAGCGATATACTCTCGCTGCGCGCGACTAGGAACTTTGCAGCGAAAAGAAATCGTCGATCGAGAGGATACGCAAGTGGAATATTGAAACATTTAACCTTTTTAAATTGAGCTATAAAATTAATTGAGTTATTTGCACGATCGGGAATGTACCAATAGCGAATAACTGGAGAAGGAAAACGGGAAACGTTTCCGATGAAAGTAACGGTTCTTATTAGCAGATGATTTCAATAAAATATATAATGACTAATTAGGAATCGGATATTCCGTTGCGGTTTAGCGGTTGGTATAGAAAACGTAAACGGAATAAACTTATTCTCTGAAATTTAATTTCTTATATATAATAATATTTTTCATAAAAAAAAAAAAATTCTTGCATTCAGTACAATCTTTAAACCGCGGCAGTGGTTACAATACTTTACCATACATACTATCGACCCATCGAAGATGCAGAGCCACGCGCCTGGGAGGTTACGCACCGGCCAAAAATGCAGCGATTGACGTCAAACATCCCCTCCCGCCTACCAATATTGAACTATAGTATAGCAAAGCGAATACTCATATTCGCGCTCGCTGCAGCGTACCGACATATCCCGATGAATATTTTCGTCGCGGGAATGAATAATTATACAATGCGGATACGTGGCCGCGAATGATAGACGTGTAGGGCCGAGAGACGAACGTTTGATGAACAACAAAAAAGTGTCAAGGAAGGAGGTTTTCTTTTTCGGGTCGTTAGATGAGCGAGTGAGATATACGGGGGGCCGCGCGAGGCAAGATCGGTATACACACCGCTGGAATTTAATCGCCTGTGTGTAGAAATTTCGTAGATAGAGGGTATTCCGTGAATTTTAACAGTCTAATAAGAAATTCGGCGCTTATACACGTGCCACGACGGCGACTCGGAATAATTTCGAATTACATTGCGTAACGTGTATATATACGCGAGATTTAACGAACTGTATTGGTGATCTAATGCTTCGGTACGTTCTTTTCTGTTATTGTATGTATATACGGTATGTAGGATTTTTAAATGCAACAATGAATACGTAAGCGTGCATTATGCGTGTTGATTGAAAACAAAAACGGGCACGTGTGTACCAAAAATTAATCGGTATATTACATAAGTGCGGTATTCTGGTTATTCTATAAAAAAATATTCAGCTCTCGTTTCATGTATTTACTAGTACGTGGCTCTTGGCTTCGATTAAAAAAATTTCTTCTTTTGGTATCCCCAAGTGTGCTCATAGCTATATAGTAGAAATCGAACTTTGTTACGTAACGTTATTGTTGAATGGAAATGCCCGTACCGTATCAATCACGTCAATCGTTCAATAAAAGTAGCTTTTTACGGTCTCATTTATCGCGTACGTTCTAAAAAGAAAGATAATATATACTATCGAAAACCTTCGACCAAGCATTTTTATACCGTTTATCAATCACAAAGAACTATTCATAATGCTCAAAACCTTCTGCAATAAATTGACCAATCCATCACGCTCACTTACAGTATATATGTCATTGACTTTAAGTCAACTTTCTTCCTCTCTTTCTCTCCAAAATCATATATATCAATCCAATCATCCCTTCATTTCCAATACATCCTCGCTACGATATTCCACAACCTGCACCGTTTCTATTACACATCCTATTGTACAAAGATCCACCGCAGCGCCGCGCGACTCGCTTCATACTCTCTTGGACTTTCGAAATCGCCTCGAAGTAGGTTGAGCGAGCGACGAAAGAGAGAGAGAGAGAGATATATATCTCGAGGAGAAGACAGTGCGCGGCGATGCAGCAGCGGTTATATACTATATACACGCTCTGCAGAGGATGCGTGTCATTATATGCGCCGGTGATGATTGCACGTCCGTTTTTCTATGCGGGATGATGGGGAAGAGCGGCACGAAATAGGCACATGTACACGAGAGGTTCGATTCGCGGGAAATTCTAGGATAGACGAGGAGGAATGTTAGAGGAGAGGATGAGTGCAGCAGCGGGCTCCGAAGGCTAAGGTGTCGGCGAGGTATAGCGCGCGGCTTACAGTTACATGTGAGAGCGCTACGAGGTTTGCGTTTGTTACGATAATAAGTTTTTTATGCATAGGTATTGTTTGTTTAGTGGTGGGTTGAGACTCTTTTATTTCTGATTATGATGGGTCCGTTTGTAATTAAGAGAAAATTTAAAAAAAAAGAGAATATTTTAATGAAAAAGTTTTTTTTTTATTCGCTTTTTATTTACCTATTCCATGGTAGAAATGTTAACCATAAATTACCAATATTTTTTCGTTAACTTTATGGCTAAGAACAATATTCTGTACTATAATTTTAAGTTAATTTTTGCATTTACATTTTCAAACATTGTATTATATTGTTAGATATTAGATTTTTTTTAAAGTGTGTCAGTTACAGTGCCCTCACCAGTTACTGGATTTTAACATATATTCATATGTCCAGTAACTGAAACTTGTCATCTGCTTAGGGAGCACAGTTACCCTATGGTAAGAGTAATATAAAAAGTAATCCGTTTTACGTAAACAAGTGCAATGCCTTTTCAGCCACTAAACAGCGATCTTTACACATCTTCACTTACCATAAAAATAAAACGCGGCTCGGGAGGCAGCCTTTAGGCAAAAGTCCAGCTAATAAATGAAGTTTTTCATGAAAAATAAGATATACATTCGGCGATTTAATTTTATAAAAAGGATAATCTCTTTTTCCGACTCATGCATTGCCGTCTCTCTGCAAGAATTTTGATTGAGACCAAGTTTCTGATATACCTTGCATAGCACAACATTTTACCACCGATATCGCACGACCGAACATCACCTTGATCGTATCCATCATAAAGTTTAAACGACCCATTGTAAAACCTTATATACATATATTTACTCATTCTTTATTAATCTCGCATCTCACACCTTTTTTTTCTCTACCCCGCATTCCTCGAGCCATACGACAAAAATTCGCACGACACCGAAATCCCTATACGACCTCGCGAGTCTCGTATCCATAAACCCAAACAGAGAGACCGCATGCAAAGTGGATTCATCATAAAAACCAGTTAACCACGCGAGGAACATATATACTCGCGATGCATCGAAATTTTCCTATACACGCATCGATTTCATTGTCGCGCGAAAAAAGCCTCGCGAGCAAACAAGTTTCTCCGGGAGCCCATATCCATGCACCGTGACGAAGACGCAGAATCCGAGAGAGAGAAGACGGTGAAAGTGCTAAATTCTTTTTATGGACGCGGTGCGCGAGCCTCGCCGCGGGCGACGTATATGTGTGTGTTGATGTTTTCGTGAATATATATGTGCGAAGGATACTTTTACTTTTCTTCGATGCACCGCCGCTCGACGAGTCGAAATTCGTTACCCGGAAGTTGTGTATGTGTCATGTTTCTTTTTGTGCTGATGGTGGTGAAAAGGATGAGAAGTTTTTTGATAGGAGGATGGATTTTATGGTAGTAGAAGGTTGTTGATTGCACGAGTACAGGAAGTACAAGTTTGGTTGAGATGTAAATGGATGTGACATCCAATTTTGGTTGATCTTTCGAATTACATAGTTATATGCAAAATTAAAAGTTAGCAAAGATTTCACGTATATATTTATATATTGACAAAGATTACTTTAAAGCTGTAGAAGTTTCTTTATGATTGCAAAATCGCTTTTTACAGGTGAACCGAGTTTCATTTGCACTTTTCTTTGCTCGGTGAGTTATCAGAAACATTCAATCTTTTTTTTTCATATCAGAACATCAACATTTTTTTTTAAGCAAAAAACCTCTACTGCAAATTAATTTAAATAATTGATGCACTATATATAGAATTTTCAAGCGTTAAAAACACTTTTTGCAAGTTATTCGCAAACCAAGAAAAAAAAAAACTACATCTACATAAACTCTATAATCCCATGTTTAAAGATATTCGTCAACTGCCGCTGTTTGTCGCCTTTTTGCCGCCACTATTATACCGCAATTAAAATAGATCATATCCGCGCCAAAACCTATCATCCGTTCAATCCCCGCCTTTAAAAGTGACTTATAAATACCGACCGCGCTTCTAAAATTAACCCGCGCAGACATTCTTTTAATCCAGCAATCGAGTAAGCAAATTATCATCGCTCTCATCCTGATTCATCTACATCTTCTTACCCTCTTCCTCTAAAAAAAACCTGATATTACGAAACACGTGCTGCGATTAATCACCGAATACATACATTTGTTTATAAAATCTCTCGCACACATGCACAACATACAACTCAAAAAAGTTCCCAGTAACCGTCAAAAAAAGAACATCCATACGATTCGCATATACTATATAGCGTGTAGCGCACGTTGCGCGCTTTCTTAATTTTTTTTTTTTTCACCTTTTTTTTACGAGAGCCCCGGCGCGCTCGCGTATCGACTTTCTCCGGTCAGGTCTTTCTCCTCGCTGCCGAGCTGTACACGACGCGACACAATGTGTATATAATGCGCGCGCGTACACTTTCGCTGCGCGAAATTTGAAATCCGCGAATCTTCTTTTTTTTTTTAATTTTTTACTCGGTATATATAGGGATGAGGAGTGTGGTTCGCGTCATGCGGTTTGTTAATAAGTATAGATTGCTTTGTTTGGTCGCTGAGTGTTGATCTTTATAAATAAGTGTTTATTTTCGTGGGTGTGTGTTTGTTTGAACGTGTCGCGTGATTTAAGGGGAAATCAGCGGTTGTTATATAAATTATATTTCATGCGGTATTCCTGTGAGCGTATAATTGATGCCCATGTGTATTTATTATGATAATAATTATTAATTGTGAAGTTAAATTAAATATAAATATAACGATATAGAAAGCTGACGATCCACTTTTTTTATTGTGAATGAAATAGAATTACAATTGTTACCTTATTCTCTTGTTTGCAATAACTTCGCATAGAATAATTTTGCATTAATGCTTCATGTAAATTTATTCAAATGTAGGACCAAGGAATTTCGTACTTAAAAAAACTCTACACCGACCATGTAACAACTTTCGGACTGTAAAAAGGCCAAAAATTATCGAAATTGCAGTAGGCCATAAAAGAGTAATGATAAGGTGGTTGACACCGAACACTTTTCGAGAGGTCGTATAATTTTTTTTCACACGTAACAAAAGAGAAATCCACCTCCATAAAACTATACACTGTCCACTGTCACTCAAACAAACATATATATATAATATATAAAATTCACAACATCAAATCCTATATATAAAGACTATTTGAAAAGAAAAAAAGAGAAAAAGAAGACGTTATCGACTGCATTCGATCTAACGGTCGCCAAGCCCGACAGGCGCAATAATAATTTCTCTTTCGCTCGATGCGCGAACGCAGTCAAGTTTGAATAAAAATTCTAAACGCCGCATAGTCATTCCGTCGCGGGAAATTTATCTACACAGGAAATGAGCCGCCATACGGGAGAATTAGAATTTTAAAGAAGGGGTTTGCTCCGCTTTTGTACGTCTCAAAAATCACGCTCAAGATAGAGAAAACTTGAAACCTTGAAACCCTCGATTTGATTTTCTATACTTTCTTATGTAGGTCTTGACATATTTTATTGGAATTAGTTGTACCATTCAAGTTAAATTTTTGAAAAATACTTGCACAATCCACCTTCTTCAATAAACAATAATATAATATATAATGCACGCGGCCGGAAAGACACGAGACAGCTTTACAACTACACCCAACTATAGGAGCGCGCTGCAATGTCACGACACCGCATCATCATCATCGTCATCAACGCGTTAGCGCGCGCTCGCCGCCCCAAACCTCGCACCCACGAAAAAAAAAACTATCCTTCACAACGCAACTGTACGACGCGCAGAGGCTCGCGTAAACAAACGCGCGTGACCCAGTTATGCGCGCGCGCACCTACGCTCTAACCTTACAAAAGTTATATATCCGCACTGCACTGTAGACGCAAAGAAAAAACTTGGCTTATAGTGATGGAAGAAAGCATAAGGATAACAGATATGCCTACGTAGAAAGAAAATAAGAAATAGAGAAAAGACTTACTGAATGATGAGTGAGAGAGAGAGAGAGAGAGAAAGACGGTGAGAATAAGTCGCACCGCAGTCAGCTGCTCCGCTTTGTGTGATACCCTGCGGCTGGCTCACTCTGCGCGCGCGCAGTCTCCTCTCCTCTTCTATACGTAGGTATACATATACATGCACATACACCAGCTGCGATGATCTAGATGTAAGTATATCTATATATACACGCGCACGCGTACCGTACACGTCAGACCTATATTATAATTCTTAATTGACACATACACACCGTGGAGAGTCTTCCAAAATTTAGCTACTCGTAACGTTATACGTACGCACGTAGTTACTTACTTATCGCCGAAAGTGAAGTATAACGTAAAGAAAGGAAAAAAGAAGAAGAAGAAGAGCGAGCCGCTGCGAGAGAAGGTTGCCGACCCTAACTGTCATAAGCGAGGTCCCGAGCGAGACTGGCGCGCGCCGCCGCCGCATCGTACCGCGACGCCGGCTATAACTCGGATATATAGAAGCGAGCGCAAGAGAGAGAGAGAGGAGTAGAGTGTACACGCACAAAGGGGAGCAAAAGTGGGGTATACGAGCGTGACGGTGGTAGTGATGTGCAACGGCCAACGAGTGCATCGGAGGTGGGGTGCGCGGGAAATTTCGGGGGACCGGTTTTTCTTCCCGTGCGCGCGCGGGAGAGAGTGAGGAGGTAATTTTTGAAATTCTGTGTATGGTGATAACAATCGATTTCGGCCTTCGAAAATCGGTATACCTACCTACTGCTTGAGAACGAAAACCTTCAAAATTCGTAATGTTGAAAGTAACGAGTAGTGACGATTTTAAAAGGGATTATAATTTATAATGTTCTTATTCGGATTATATTTTTGTTATTGGTACAACTATTTTATTAATATACCTTGATATTATAAAAATTCTGGAACATTCTTACAGTGGTTTATTACAAGTCATGAATGATCTAGAAGTATATCAAAGAAATGCATTTTCGTTAAATATACGATCATTCATTACAAACCTAATTTTAGCTTTATCCAATATTTATATATTACGTATATACAATCTCTTCCGGGGTACGAGAATTTGTATATAACGCAAATTTTTTATAAACTTTTAAATCAATGCGCATAACTAAATACCTCAAATATATATGTTCCTTCATAAAAACAAAATTTAAGACTTCCTCATGATGCCAGCCGATCGATCCGCTGCATAAAACATCGATAAACCCCCACGTCGAATTCTCTCGCATCATCTAAAAATAACCCGAAATCCGCGTCAAAAGAAGAAAAAAAGTAAGTATACCTCTCCAAAAAAAAGAATCTATCGGCGGCACACACTCACTTTGCAGCTTACCCGCGTCTCGCGCTAGATTTTGCAATAGACGCACACACTCTCACACCACCAAATGTAAACAGAGACGGCATTACGTATATTCGCGACGAGTACCGCCGCCACGAGATGCTACTATATGTACCGCGAATCTCCCATTTATCGCGAGTGCGCAATCTCAATAGTACTGGCGCGAGGACGGGAGACCGTATACAGCGACTTTTTTTCTTCGTTTTCAACGTGCGTGCAGTCGTTCTCACATCGGCGCCGTATGATGATGGATAAAGTGTAGTTTAAAGTTTTACACTTTATAGCAGGACATTTGAAATTGAAATTTCGCGCGTGTTTTCGCGCGAACGCGCCGCGCTACTGCCTTAGTTTTCCTGTTGAAGTTTTATTTATAAATTCGTCGCCCGGTGTTTATGTCGTATTATGGGCGTTTATCCTTGTTTCGGAACTCGTTCCCTTATACTTACGTTGCATAATTATTTAACCTATAGTACGAACTTTCCTCCTTTTAATTTCCCCCTTATTACTATAGTAGCCCGCAGCAAATGCCTTCGCGCGTATATTTAAAGACAATGCCGAAAAACCGGTAGCCACCGTCGCGAAGCTCGCTATATAAATTTCCTCGTTCGCATCGGCTATACAGGTATAATGAGTTATGTAAACATCAAAAACTAAAAAATGTCAGTTTTTGCGAAACAAAGCAAGTAAGTGTGCGTTACCTCGTTAAGAGGATATGAAAGTACCGGCTTCAGACGGAATAAAACGTTCTGCGCCAAAAGAAAGTGACAAGAGTGTATAAAATAAGCACCGTCTCTGAAAAATAATCTTGTACATCGAAAAACGCGGGTTACTTATGATCGCTCCGATTAAATGCCACTGAAAATAGCTAACATTAATGTGATAATCTTGAAGGAATACGGTTTAATCTCGCAGTTTTTACAGTGCGATACTTACATCCTGCGCGAAAAATATATCTACTGCGTCCGTTTTTGTGTACTTTGAAATGTCATTAGAAAAGTGCTCACGGCAGTAATTACCCACTTTTCTAACCAGTCGAATAAGATGTGATAAAAATAAATGACTATCGCCGGAGGTAGTTTTCTTCAGAATCATTGCCATCCGACTCTCCGCACGACTGTTTGCACTTCAATGTCTTTTTAATTATTTATAGTGAAGTTTTTAACTTCATAAGTTAGCTGTATATTCTGTAGCGTTATTTCTATTTCATCAAATTAATTTTCTATCACTGAAAAAAATGATGCATTAAAAATTTCTATAATACATAGTAACGCCGAGACATATACTTGTAATATCAATATAATTACTATGTTTTATAGTAAAAATTCCGATGTGTTTAGTAATTTCTACTATGTAGACCATTTTTCTCAGTGTAGTAGTACAAACATAACATGTCAATTTTTTTACAACTGCATATTAGAAAAAAAAATTTTATCAATGTTACATTCTTTCATTTGCAAAATCAAATGTAGAAATACATAATTGGCACACAGTCTACCTTAATAATACCTTTTTTGAGATCTAAGCTGAGAGGATTTCTTATGCATATATGTTTCCAAAAGAAATGCAGGAGATGGACAAATTATTATGAATTAAATAAATGACATTTATCATGAAAACTAGATTTCTTTCTACCCATCTCCCGGTTGTTGCGCCAGCAAACCAATGGAAAAACACGTCATTGGCATTTATTGTTATGCTCATTCGCGTCATCAGTATGCAAGGCAAATGTGTATCATTTTAGCAAAAAACCGTTACACACATGTAGACTCTATGCCGGCGCGCGGTTCTCCTGTTTTTTGCTTGCACAGTCGCTAGAAATGTAAGAAAGAAAAAAAAATGTTTTGCTTCTTTCTTTTCCCTCTATATTGATTTATAATTCCCGTGAATTAAAATAACTGAAATGCTTGTGAAAAAGTGTAATAACTGTAGCACCGTGTGTGTCATTGCTTTATACTAATGTTTAACAGTATTGCGTCATGTGTACGCAAAACCTACAGATCGATGTATTTCGCAATAAAAGTCGATCGAATAAGTCACCGAGTCCATCAACGTATAAGTATATAGTCTGGTACCCGCAACGGGAACAACACCAATCATAAAAAAGTATAACGGAACATGATGATAGGCTCTTTTTGTCGCCTAACCTGAATATTTACAATCCTATAAAGATGCATCGCTTCAAAAGACGCAGCAACTATATGTCATAACCCTTGCCCTCTCATACTATATACAGAACGCGAACATTTCTATGCTCAACTCTTACAATAATGGTTTTTCAAATTTTCATAAACTTTAACTTGCCGAGCAACCCGCTATATCTCTCGCGCGGTTAAAACTTTTACGTCGCATGCGCGCACTTACTATGTAGCTCTACCGGCATAAACCGTTTTTGTAGGCTGCCGACGATTGAACTCGTTCCTGGAAGATATTCAAAAATGAAAGTTGAAGAGAAAGAGAGAGAAGCTATGTAATTTCGAGCCTGCACAAGAAGCCAAATGATTCAATTCGAGGCGATGTATATAGCGACTATACACGGGTGAACGAACGGGAACTGAAATGTGGGTTTCCCATTATGTTTTTTTTCTCCTATATACACTCAAGCTATACACTCGAAGGATGGTAACGTTAATTTTTTTTTCAAAATTGAGTTATCGGGACATGCCCGAGCGCCTGTATTAGCCGTGATCGTCACGAGCGAAAGTTTCTACTTTCGTTTTTTTTCGCACGTTTTGTGACGATAATACGTTATGCAAAATCCGGAGAATAGCCATCTCACATCGTAAACGTATATATATATATAATTTACTGGAATAGTGAAAGAAATTATAATTATAGGATTTTTTTGCAATAAAATATAGAATAAATATTTCTATCGTAAATAACACGAGTCTGCATTTTTCCTGCGGCTGTCAATTAGCGTGCGACACTGACATTTACTCGCTCTTTACAAATGCATTAATAATCACACTATAAAAAGAACATGATGAATAAGTGCAGCTCGTACGCTATATACATATAATTCAAACGCAGGCGCATAGCGCCCGCAATGAATCATGCGCCCAGCAGGTCCCGCGTCATCATAATATTTTTGCGAATATATATTTGCAATTACTTGTATACAATGCAGACGCTTGGAGCGAGAAACTCGAAAGCGGTGTGTATACATACTGACCAGGAAGCGCCGGCAAAATGATTTATTTCAGATGAGCTTTGGGGCCTTGATGTTTTCTCCCGTGCTTTTTTTTTGAGGTGTACATATATGCTCCGATGAAGCTTCCATATGCGTGTAATGCATTGTGTATATGCGCTTTTTAATACGGCTGCAGTGCGCTATGGGTATTATATTTATATTGATTTATGGAGGTAAATACCTCGTAACTAACTCTTCGCGTTTATGTTTTTGTTGCCGTAATGAGACTGAGCAATAAAAATGTTGCAAATTTAATTGGATTTTAACGTAAAATGTATTATTGACGTAGGGAAACTTGTTATTTTACATCAGAGTGCATCATCAAATTGCTATAAAAAATATTTCTATAATAATTTCAAATATATATTTTCTATAAAAAATGTATTAACTTTATCCAACGAATGCAAAACTAAAAAAAATGTAAAATAAATTATATAGGTACTCAAATATCTTTTGTAAATTTCCGATTCATAAACAATTTAGATTTCTGAGAATGAGTTTTTTTTCTAAACTTATATAACTATTTCTCTAAGAAATTATAGTTACAACTCTTTTTAAAATGAATTATAGTTACAACTCTTTTTAAAATGTGCTCAGTACTGTTTTACCTGGAGACTTTGTATGAAACGACTTTATCGATTCGAAACTGTGTAATTCAATAATCGATCGTTAGGTGGCACTGTACCGGCGTTAGCCGCAAGAGGTTGTAATTTCAGTTGGCGGGAAGCGCAAATCTGCAAGATCAAGAAGATGAATTTGAAGTTATGGATGTTTTGGACGAATTCGAATGGCCGTGTATTTGCTCATCAGAAAAATTATAATTTCTTACTAATTTTAAAAAGGATGTATATCTTTAAAATAAAGATACCAATTTTTTTTTAATGACAAAACATAATTATTTATTTATTTCAATGAGTGACAAAAACTATGTCAATAAACTGACAATTACTGATTGAAA
>JAPYZO010001145.1:0-51840 GCA_030522905.1 Torymus flavipes | reverse complement strand
GAGTCTCAATTTTTATTCGTTTTTTTTTTTTTTTTTACCATAGAAATTGATTAGGTATTACTTATTAAGTTTATAAAAATGAAATGGACTTACATTGTTTCATTGTCGGCGCTTTTGTTTTCTCTATGTTAAATATAAAATGAAATTTTTAGAATTCTTTCATCAGAATAATGTATACTGATAATTATTTATCAAAAATGTTTTTATTAATATATTGTTTTATACATTACAGTATAAAGCAAAAAGGATTTTCAAAATATAACGCCACGAAAAACTTTTTTTTTTGTCGGTTTTTATTTTTTTTTTTTAACTTTGTCGATGCAGCTAAAAGCGATATAAAAATTACAGAGTGAAAAGAAAAAAAATGCAAGTTCAAGAAACTGAAGAACCAATTTGATTTTCCTGACAGAATCACCAGCTGAAAGCACACAAACTTAGGTGTATCCGAAAAAATTAAAAATTAAAATAATTTTTTTATTCACATCAAGTAGGTATACTATTTATTTACTGATGATCATATACCGACATTTGAAACGTCAATTCATCCATTCCTCAATAAAAATTTCCAAAAGTCATCTCAAATCATCGCGCCATCGAACCACACCATGCATCATCCGCACCTCATCGCGAATTCCAATCCCGAATTCCCCCCCGATCGATCGTCGACCACCATCAACGCAAATGCGAAAAAACGTCCAGTCGAAACTCAAAATCCCGCTAATCTGCGCGCGCACCTGCCCGCCTCATTGGCTCCACCGTCGGCCTCTCTCATTCCTCTGACGTTCTTCCTCTCCTTCTCGCCCTCTCTCCCTCCCCCTACCGTTCACGATGCCACAACGGCTCTTTCCACCATATCCATCCTCCTCGCCTCTCTTTCTCTCTTACTCCTATAATATACATGTATATACACGCTATACATGATGCTAGTACATCCTATATATCTCTCCCTCCCCCTCATTCAGCAACCCCACCCCGTGGGCACCGCGCGCCGCGCCGCCACCGTGTGTCCCGTGACAAATGCAACTTTTACTTCCGGCTCCGCTCGCTCGCGCTCGCTCTGCGCTCTCTCTTCGCGCGGCGCGGCGCTGGATTTTTTGGGCAGCCCCGCTCAGTGCTGCTGCTGCCTCTCCGTACGAACGGTGTGTACTCGTCGTCCCTCCCTGCCCACGCACGCACTCACGTATATCTACGTTACATATACTTATATATACATATATCATCCGACTAGCACACACTTACGCACGCATTCTCCGTGTGTGGTGTGATATCTCTCCTACGTAGACGACGACGAGAGACGACGTACGACGCGCACCTCAGTAGAGCCTTCTCAGTCCGTGATTCTCCTGCGTGGGATTAAACGGATCTTTTTAGTGTGCTAGCACGCGGCAGGTGACCGACGCACGCTCTCGTGTACCGCACATCGCAAAAAAAACCCCGACGACTCTTGCACTTTGCAGTTGTAATATCTACTAGGGAAACCTTTTGTTTGTCGTATGTCCATCCAGAATCTCAACACATTCGGTAAGTCGATATTTTTTTTTCTTCTCTATTTTTGTTTTGGCTGCGATCGCTAAATGAGAGAGAACGGATTTTTGGTTGGGAGAGGAGGGCGCAGGCATTGATGAGGTGGCCGAGTTTTGGAGAGAAACCGCTGGTACACATACTTACATTTGGGGAGAGCGAACGAGAGGCGCGCGCTACTCGCTCTCGCTCTCCCCCGAGGACACACACGCTACTTGGCTCGTTCGGTTTGCGCACTCTCTCTCTCTCTCTCTCTCTCGTGTGTGTCTCGTCAAAATGGCGGTGGCGTCTTCCCTCTTGCACCGTACAGCGCAATCGGTCACATCGAAGGCGCAGCCCATGCCCTATCCTATCCCCATGGCCTACGCGCCATCGTTTCCCTGATCCTCCGTTTCACAACGATTTCAGAGCACGCGCACGGATGAGTCACGCCTCATCGTCAATGCCCGTCCTCTCTCGACCATGTTGGATCTATCGTATCGTTCCGTCTCTCTCATGCGCGTGCGAAGTAACGAACGTTGATCCTACGTCACACACGACGTTTTTTCTTTTTTCTTTCAGACCCCTTTGCAGATGCAATCAAGGGTTCAGACGACGATGTCCAAGACGGTCTCGTACATATAAGGATCCAGCAGCGGAATGGTCGCAAGACCTTAACAACCGTGCAGGGCCTCTCGTCTGAATATGACTTGAAGAAAATTGTCCGAGCATGTAAAAAGGTGAGTGTCGTCGATCGACAGGGGATGAGTAGGAGAGGAGACGTGCGCGAGAGCAACAGTTGATTTTGCGCGCCTCTTTGTGTGCGTGTGTCTGTCTCTGGCTCGGGAGCGCACACAGAGAGAGGCTTCTAGGCTGTGTCTTTATCTGTCATTGATTGTTGGCGCACGCCGAAAATAGAACAGAAATAAGGGATACGAATTTTTTTTGTCTTTGTCCACAAAGACGACAAAGATACGTGTGATTTGCCAGTAATGCCCGGCTGTAATTCCGTTTCAATCTTGGTTTTATAGCTGTTTGTTTGGATATCTGTTGAGCTGTTTATAAGTCATATATTTTTATCTGTTTATAATTAAGTATGACTAACAGGCGCTCACAATTAATAATATAATTTTATTCTTTATCTCAGGATCTTTCAAAATAGTTAGTTGTTTGTTGGATCGAATGATCTTGATCAGGCTATATTTAGACATGACCTTGTCTGTCTTCAGCATTTCAAGTATGTTTTTCAAGTAGTCTGAACACAGGTTTTTGAAAGCAATAGTATTTTTTTTCCTTGTTTCTGTTTAAATTAAGTTTCAATTTAATTATGTATTTGAAAATGTATCAAATAATTTCTAATGGATTTGTTTAATCATTTTAGGAGTTTGCCTGCAATGGGACTGTAATCGAGCACCCGGAGTACGGGGAGGTGTTGCAGCTGCAGGGGGACCAGCGAGAAAATATATGCCAGTGGCTAACAAAATCGGGTCTGGCGAAACCCGACCAGCTGAAGGTTCACGGTTTCTAACTGACCAAACAGACAACAAAACATCCATGCCACTACCATTCAAGACAACTCCACCTTTACCGATACTTAATCATCTCAAATTCTCTGTATCAGTCACCACTACTCATTGATACTACTCGTGGAATATCCCCATCTCATTATATACGCATATATATTTCAATAAACAAAAAAATATATAACAATACCAATATAAAAATAGGCACAATACTATTTTAATCAGACAGCAGTTTTGTAAGGATTATAGGGAAGCAATATTTTACAGCCTTATGTTAGATAATCTGACGTGGACGACGAAGACTACAAAGACAATTTTGTCACATTTTGTGTAATAGCGATAAACGTAACTAGGCATTTTTCAAAGAATACGTAAACAAGCGATAAACACTGTTAGACGGATGGATCTTCATTTTGATATTAGATAATATGTATCTGGGCGCAATAGACGTGTTCAGAGAAGATGGAAAATAACTTCTTAGGGCTCAGATTGGCTTTTTTCTTACTTGTATACTGTAATTAATTTTTTTTCCTTTTTTTTTTTTTTTTTTTAAGATTCCAGTTGAAGAACAAAAAATATTTTAATTTTCACATGCGTGTAAAAGAGAAGAGATGTAGTTTTTTGCGCTTAAATGTTCACAATGTTGAATGACGAGATAAAGTTATGCGTTCTCTCAACTTTTGTGCCTTTAAGTCTGCATCGTTTTGAGAATGTATCATTTTGTGAAAAACGCGACGTCCTTAACTTTTTTTTCTATGTAAAACGATTACGATGCGACTTTTCCAATTTTTCGTATTAATTTTTTCCCCTTTTTTAAATCAGTATTGATGACTTGAATTGTTTGTTTCCCTTTTTGCAATGAAAAATGTGGCTGTTCTAGATAAATAAATGGCAATTCACCACTTTCACGTAGATCAGCTCTCTTTTTTACTACCTACCATCTCAACTGCTCCAATTCGCATCCTAAAAATGCCTCCCGCCGTACGCTCAAGCAAATGCAAATTGCGCTGTAAGTATACGTGCACGCAAAACCGTGTTGAAAAATCTGCATTCCTTATACCAAAGCTGATAAATTATCTGTAAACTCGCTCTCCTCTCGAGAGCACGACTTGAACTATGGACCTTGCTGCTCAACGTGCGCACGCGCAAATTATTAATTGATATTTGGTACCCATATCCGAATATTCGTAAGGGAAAAGCGGTGCCGGTCTTCCCCGAACACACCTACGTACACTCTCCATTCACAAAAGCGCATAGGCAAAAGAGAAAGATATATATATATATATATACAACGGTTATCAGTTGCACAATGTAAAACTTCCAGACGCGCGCATGAACCAGGGGAATTCCTCGGCTGCGTCAGCGTTGTGATCAAACACAACGCGCGCATGACAGAAAAGCGCTGACGTCAACGTATATAAGTACGATACTTATAATAATACACTTACGTATACCAATATACGCGCGGCGACAACGGAAAATCTTCGAACTTTCTCTCCCGATTTTTCGCCTGCCATGCGTCGTCGTCCTCTAACACGCGCAGGGCGCGCTTGGCTTTATAGCTCCTCTCCACATTGCATAACGGCTATGTACTCGCGCGCAGCGGAATTATGTCACAGGCAAAATATTTAGCGCGATTAACGGGCTTTGCGTAGATTCCATCGCGCGCCCGAGCAAGCAAGCGCGCGGTGTGTATGTAGCGACAAGAGAAAGAGAGAGAAGGGGAAGGAGAGCTCGAGCGATAGAGAGTTCTCGGATTCTTTCGTGGATCGGGGGGAACAAGCGCGACGGTGTGTATACCCATACGACGCACTTTTCCGAGCGCCCGTCGCAAGCGACGCGGTCTATGGATGCCCCGCGCCTGTGTGTACAAGATACACACACGCGAAAACGAATTTTCTCTCTTTCTCGTGGCCTAGTTTTTGCCGGTTATTACAAGAACATTAGCTCGTTTATCGGTCGCACAGTTGTGTATGCTGCTGCTCGGTTGTGTTATCGGAAAATCGCTCGATAAGCGCCGCGCAAGAGAGAGAGCAGTATAGCCCATTATATCGCTTGGCATTCCATTCCACTTAACGAATCAGTGGCCGATTAACTAAGCGCGACTAAGCGTTACTCTAATATACCTACAAAACGAAAATCCCCAGACGGAAGAAGGAAAAAGAAATTCAAAATTTAACGAACGACTTTCCCAATCGCCATCATCACGACGTCGCGGAAAAGCCCGATGCGCGCGCCCGTACGGTGCTGCACACGCCTCGCGCGCGCGCGGCCCACGTTGCGACCGCGTGCACAACAGAAGCGACGCTGTAGCGTGGCTAAAACCTCTGCCTCTCTCTTTTAACTCGGCAGACTTTTTGGTTTTCCGAAAAATTCGGTCCAGGTGTTGCCTTATATGGGGCTGTAAATCATCTCTCCCTCTTTCACTCCCTCTCTTTCTCTCTTTGTGTTTCTTTCTCTTTAGTCACTTTGCGAAAACTGCAGGACTGCAGCGTCACGCTGCACGCGTGGTAGCGATCGGTTGTTCGAGCATGCTGTTGCTCACGCGCGGCGGATGTGGCGCACAGCCGGGCTCTTCCCGTCGGCTCTCTCTCTCTCTCTCTCTCTCCTATACACACATATTGTATTTGGGAGGTGAAAATGGCCTTGGCACTCTTTTGTTTTGAAAAAGATACGATAAGGGCAATGAATAACAAGATAGGGTCATAGGGAATACCTAAAGTGGGTGTTTCTGGGGGTGTGTGTTGATGGTGATGGGCGATGCGCAAATATAAGTTCGATATAGACGGTTGAGTTATACATACACACGACGGTTGACTTGTTTTTTGGAGGCGCGGGAGGGGCGGGGTGGGGGGGGGGGGGTGATGCAGCGCGAATACATCACGTGACAGGAGGCTTTCCAGAGAAAGATGCTACGTCAACGTTTAGCTAGCTGACTGCATAATATGCGGGCGACGATGAGCTGACGGTTCTAGCTCAAACGGTTTTTCCCAATATCGTTATACTATAATTGTAACTCTGCCAAGCATATCGTACAATGAATTATCGAAAGATATCACTTCCAACATATCTCATAGCATTATCGTCTACCGAAAAAAGTCGACAATCGCCGAGATAGCTCAAAAAAAAGTTTGAAAGACTGGAAATCGTAGTTCGAATTTGCCGCCACGATGTGGCGCCGGTCGCCGCAAGATGCCGCCCCCCGGCAGAAAACAACGCACCCACACATTTGCAGGGCCGCCGCTGTGCTATGCGAGTGCCGTACTGTTTATACATATATACATGCATTCGCCATTATCGCATCATTGGACTGCTGCATATATACACCAATATCCCTACGCTCGCGCGCGCGCGAAAAGAGAAGGGGGGAAAACCCGCTCTCGTCGAGTCGAACGACTTCTCTTGTGTACATGTATTCGTGAGTGTATAGGAGAGCGGTGTGTGCGGTAGTCGCCCAGAATGCACTAAAGAGAAAGAGAGACAGAGCGCTGTTGCTGCTCTGAGTGCTGCTGCTCTTCGCCGCCGTGCGCCGCACCGCCGCTACTTCGCTGTGCTCCTGCCCAGGCATGTGCCTCCAGTGCTGCTGCTGCCGCCCGCTGGCTGCTTCGTAGTAGGAGCGCGCGCGTGTGTCGGCCATTTTGTAGTTTCCCCGCACACGCCGCCGCTGCCGCGCCGCAGCCGCAGCCGCGCAGCGCCCGTGGGAGGAAAGGATTTGGTGTGTTCGTCGTCGTCGTCGTCGTCGTGCGTGCGTGCGTGCCGTGTGTGTGTCGTCATATCACACGCCGCACAACACACACACACAGAGACGCGGGGGTGTTGTGTTGTTGACGACTGTGCGTGTGCGTGCGTGCGTGCGGTGTGCGCGCGAGTTGTGCACGCGCGCTTTCGTGTGCGCCCTGCGAAAACGTAGAGCATAAGCAGTGAAGAGGAGAGAGCTAAGAGAGCCGTCGTGTGTGCCGCCGCCGACTCTTCTACTACGATAACTCTGAGCCGCCTTTATCTCTGTCGGTTAGTGCCGTCGTCGCGCCACTCCTGGACATCGTCGTCGACGTAAGTTGAGGGAGGAGTAAGGAGCGTGTACCTACGCTGCGACAGAGACAGACAGATACCGAGAGGAGGTAGACACGGGGGACGAAGAGACAGACACGCATCGTCGCACGCGCGCACAGAGGGTAAGCTATGTAAGCTAAGCCAGTAAGAGCATCCTGCGGGGGCGTCAGTCCAGTAGTGTAGCATGTAGTAACCCCCCCGCGCGTTAGCGTCCAGCTGCATCATAATACATATAATTTTCCTATCCCCCGAGAGTATGTGTGCATAAAAGTATATGAGCGAGCGCGCGCGCGCTGCCGCGTTTACACGAGTGCGCGATAATCTTTCACTCTCCGCCTATCTCCGTCTCCCTCTCCTCCCTACGTTCCGTCTTTCGCTGCTGCTGCGAGCGAGCAAGAGAGGGAGAGAGAACGCACGGAACTGCTGCTCTCTCTCCCCGTGCCTCGTGTGTCGACTCGCGAGAGAGTAGCGCGCGTGTCGACGTCGTCTCCAAGAGCAGCAGCAGCGGCAGCATAGCTCGAGGCGTGCGCGTAAGTATATACACATACACGCGCATGCGAGAGCGCTGCTAGCGAGCGCGCGCGAGAGAGAGAGAGAGAGAGCGGAGGCGTCGCCACGAGGCGCACCGACAGACCGACCGCACGTAAATCGTCGCCAAGAGGTGGAGGCGGAGGAAGACAGCGGCAGTGCAGTGTATATGCGTGTACGTATGTATGTGGCTTTGCCTCGAGATGTGTGCTCTACCTTCTGTACCTATCCGTTTTTCTCTCCACGAGTGCATGGTATGTATGTGTGCGCGTGTGTGCGTGGTAGTGTAGTGTAGGAGTAGTATTGGTGTACTATACGAGACTAGCCGACGTCGTCGTTGTCGACAGCCGCGAAGGTACAGTTCATTAAATCTCGCGGACGAGGTGGCAGTGTACTCTGGCCCGAGAAATACACGCGGGGCGCTCGCGACGCCGCTCGCGCGCTGCACGGCGACCCGGCCGCGGTGTCTCGCTCTATATTTGGCCAGTCGGCCGCCAACATATTGCACGCCAGCCTACGAGAAGAGTGAGGAAGAGAGAGAGAGGGAGAGAGATAGAGATAGGTACATCGAGAAAGAGAGAGACACGATGCGCGTTCGTGAGTCCGCTTCGTCGATGGGGCCCCGTGTGGTGCTATACACCTAGTGCCACCGAGTAGTTCCACGCGCGCGCTCTCTCTTTCTCCAGCTACCTTCTCTGTCCCCCTGGCTCTTTCTTTCGCGAAAATCCTCTACGAAGGCGCCCGAGCTAGCTAGTGAGCGAGGCGAGTGAACGAGCGCCGTCCGCTGCTGCCTTCTCGCGCATCTTGCCGTCCTCCTCCCTCTTGCTACCTCTCTCCGTAATAAGCGCCTATCTCCGTCCTCGTCGCACTCTTGTTCGCTCGCTCGCGCGCGCGCGCTCTCATGTATACGTATTATACATGTGTGCGTGTGCGAGAGAGAGGCGAGCGAGTGCGAGTGAGTGTCGCGAGAGAGGCAGCAGAGTAGCAGCAGCAGCAGCTGCCATACGGTTCGGCCAAAAACCGCGTGTGGCGAGTTCGCGAGCTAGCCCGTCATCCGGGCGGAACCTGCTAGGCGCGCACCGCTGCCGCGAGTAGTCCCGAGGGCGACCGAGCCGAAGAGCGGGAGCATTGAAGGAGAGAAGTAGCAAGTAGAAGAGCAAGTAAGAGAGAGGACCAGGCTCTCTCTTTGACTGACTGACTGACTGTGCACACGGCCACAGCAGCAGCAGCAGTAATAGTAGTGGTGTGTCTTTGCGGATCCGCGCGACCTGGTGCCGCCGCGCGAGCAGCTGTGCGTTTCCGGGAGAGTCTGTAGGTTTGGCTGGTGTGTGACTCTGCAAGTGTATGTGTGTTGTGGCTTCTGATGGAGAATGGAGTAGGAGGTGTGGGTGCTGGACTGCAGTAGAGTGCAGTGCAATGACTCGCTGCAATACTGACTGCTCGTTAGGTTGACTTTTTTTTTTTTGCGGTGCCACTGTGGTACCGTGACCTGGCACACCAGGTGCTACGGTTAGCCAGTGGTTTAGGCCCTGCTGGTATACCAGCTTTGTGGGAATTATTGCAGTTTGGACATTTAATTGCATCGAACATATGTTTATTTTTACACTGTGATAATTCTCAGAAAGATTACATCACTCAACTGCTGTATCTAGTTTCATTGAGAATTGAAGTGTGAGAGGGTGGGGGATGGGAATTTCAACAAATTTTTTAGAGCTTTTCAGCTGCAACAGCGTCATTTTTGTTTTGTGCTGATTTTTTTAGAGTGGGAGACCAGTTGAGCTCCATCGTTTCACCCAGGCTACGTGTACATGAATGGGGACATTGGGAAGCTCCCACCAGGGGCGGGTTACCCAGCCACCCCCGAATCCCTGGCAGCAGTCGGTGGTAGTGCTCCTGGTATAGATTACACCGTCATGAACGGAGGAGCACCTTCTGGCGAACTGATGCTGGACACGGGTGTGGGCAGCCTTGAGCCCTTGCCCCAACTTGCCATGGGAATAGGAGGTGCTGTGGGTTATGCACCTATCGAAATGGCTCCACTGAGTGATATCCCTGCACCTCCAGCCCAAATGGCTGGTGAACCTTCTACGCCCAACATGCCAATTGAACAGTTGAAGCAGATGCTCTCTTCCCAACTCGAATATTTTTCTTTTAGTGCCTGTGAAGAATTTTTACTTTGCTAATTTAAAAGAATTATTTTTTTTTTTTTTTTTTTTTTTTTTTTTTTTTTTTTTGAACTAATTGCAAATACTTGATAACATGAGCTATAGATGTTACAATTATTAGACATGATTGTTTTCTGTAGCAATAATAAAGTTATAATATATCCAAATCTACAAACAATATATTCTTTTCAATTATATCTCAATGTATACTTTCTTATTTGTCTGAAAAAAAAAAAAAAAAAAAAAAAAATTTAATTTACTGTTAGCTATCAAATAAATATTTTAGATAACATTATTCTTATTTAATTGAAAGAATTTCATTTAATTTGATCATGTTTTCAAATAATATAAATTACACTAATAATTATCCAAAAGTTTAAAATTATTCAAATTTTTCTTTATCAAGATTTATATTTTATTCTTGGTATAAATTATTAAAAGTTTGGTATAAAAAATATATGGGTATATTTTTATGTAGGTACACATATGAAAAATTCTTTTTTTTTTCAATATTTCTTATCAAACTAAACAATTTATTTAAGTGGTCATTAATCTATAAAAACAACATAAAGATTAAATTTATCTGACTTTTCCTGTTAAATTTACTATAAGCTCTATACAGCTGAAATACTTTTTTTTTTCAACTGTTATATTTCAAATCTATTGCAAGAACAAATATTGAAATTTTTCATATTTATTTAATATAAACAAAAAACTTGTTAATTGCATAATGATTTTTATATTTTAATTATAGATTTTATCTTTTTACTATGTTAAATTTTAGTACACTATTTTTTTTTTTTATACTTGAATATTCAAATTAAAATTTCATTATGAAACTTAATCATTGTGAAGAACATAATTATAGATCATCATTTTAATTATAATATTTCTAGATCCTGATTACAATATAAGAAAACTTTAAATTATTTAATATTATATGAATAAAAGAGTTGATAATAATTTTAGTAATGATAGTATTTGGGAATACTTAAAACAGATTTAAAAAGGAATGATATGAAAAAACTTTATCGTGGATTCCTTTTACTTTAAGTAGATTATGCATGACCAGTTTTGTAATCTTTTTTTTTTTTATGTTTAGGGAAAATTTGGCTAATGATGCATATTTATTATCACAAATGGATAATGATCAATATGTACCGATTTGGACAGTAGCAAATTTCAACCAAGTCAAGAAATTGACAAAAGACATAAAATTGATAACAGAGGTGCTTAGAGAGTCACCTAATGTACAAGTTGATGAAGAAGGCCAAAAAGTTAGACCAAACCACAAAAGGTGTATAGTTATACTTCGTGAAATACCCGATAATACACCAATTGAAGATGTAAAGGTGGGTTATTTGTTCAAATTTATTAATTTGTTCATCTTTGTTCAACTAATATTCAACTGTATAATGTTAATAAATACAAAATTAAATTAATCATCTAAATTATAGTAAAAGAGAAATGTAGGAGAATATATTTAAATTCATAATGTATCATTGTTTATGTTTTACTACTTCACCAATAACATATTTCCTTTATAACATTTATAATAATACAATAATTTCATAAATTTCAGAATTTGTTTTCTGGGGAAGGTTGTCCTAGGTTTATTTCATGTGAGTTTGCTCACAACAGTTCGTGGTATGTTACATTCGAGTCTGACGAAGATGCTCAAAAGGCCTATAGGTTTTTAAGGGAGGAAGTGCGAGAATTTCAGGTGAGAAAATTATTATTTTACATACTTATTAAATCTGATGTATTAGCAGTTATTATTGTACAAAGTACTGCTGTTATATAAAAAAAACTAACATTAATTAATAAATTTATCGTCACCCCCTTTTTTATAATAATCTTACTATATTACTATTTTAGGGAAAGCCAATAATGGCACGCATTAAAGCAAAACCAATGAACAGGCTACCAATACCAACAGTGACAAACGTTGGTGGTATGAAGAATGGTTACAGAACCCCACCACCACCTCCAGTGTTTGATCCTAACACTTATCAACCTGGACAACAAAGATTCCTCTATACAAATGGCACAACCATGCCACAAACTACTATGCCGCCATACCCTAATCAAGTACACGTTTACGTAAGTACTATGCATAAATTTTTATGTATTTTATGAAGCGCGCGTGCGCGCATATAACCCACGTACAAATAGTAATGTAATAATAATATTAGGAAGTTTTGTCTAATATTTTGTTGATATTTATTAAAAACTTGAAAATAATAAGATCTGTCCAAAGTATGATTTGGCAAACTTTATATCAATACATGGTCAATGCCAAAGAGCGCGGGTGCCCTCCAAAGACAAGAATGATTATATATACTTTGTAGTAGGCCTTTATGGCGTGTCTTAGATTTTCTATATAAAGTGAATTTATAGACAAAACTTCCTCAATTTTTAGTAAATTTAAAATTCAGTAAATTCTGTTGATTCAAGTAGTGTTTACCTTTATTTTCTCAGCATCCACCGTTTTATCCTGCGGGGATGATGCCTTGGGGCCCAGCAAGCCCTGCTTATTTTGACATGACTAGTGTCTTCGCAATGAACGGACTTGCTTCTCATGGTACATTCAAACCACACAACACAAGATTTAATCAACGAAATAGGTATAGTAATTTTATACTTTTTATGAAATATTTTATCTTTTTAAGAAATATTCAAATGCAAATGACGGCTGAGTGGAATATGGTTTGTATCTCGGCGCGCGGACAAAGAACGTATCTTGCAGCGAGGATGAAGAATGACGTATCTCCTTGTACTGGCCGTAAGAGCGCTGGCATACGTCGTTCTTCATCCTCGCGCCGAGATACGACCTTTTTCATCCGTGTGGCGAGATACGATCTTGGCCGTCGAGATGATAAAATTTTGTCTTTTATTATTCATAAACTTTTACATATTTTTGCAATGTTAAGGAAAAGTTTTCATCATAAGTGTGTTAATATTATCTTTCATATTTATCTAATTCAAATTAGAAAAAGGTAGCAAATTAATTTATTTCTACCTAATCTGAAATTGAATCAGCTAGATAAACACCAATGGTAATAATTCTATATAGATACGAAATAAAATTGGTTTCGCTATACATAATAGATTTCATCCATCTCATTTTGGTACAATTTAAAATGAATGATGTCATAAATATTTTTTTTTGCTTACAGCAATACTTATTCCAGAAATAAACAAAGGAATGGTTCTGAAAGAGGTGGTTTGATGGATGGTGGCGGAAACATGGTACCGATGGCTAGAACATCGCACCCTCCATTGAGTGGAGGACCTGTATCTATAGGAGTGGCAGCGCCAAACCTCCCAAATGTCTTGCCGAGTGCAAAGCCAATATCTTCTTCCTATTCAGCTGGCACAAAGTTCCAGTCCTCCCATACACCAAATGTAGGAGAGGCTCAATATACTAGCAGTCATGCTAACAAAGGGTCACAGGTAATCAGATAAATGATTTCTGTCATACTTGTTCATCCAATAGAGAAATAAATGGTTTTTATTACTAATTCATGTCATTAATAATTTTTAAAATACTTTTTAATTTTTCCAAATAATTATAACATAAAGATAAGATGAAAAGTTCAATTACATAATAATTTTTTTAAAACAAATTAAATTAATGCAATTTCTTTTATCAAAGTATAAAATATTAATCAGATTTGATAAAACATAAGAAATTTATTAAAATGCAATAAAATTGAATACATTCATAAATAAAAATTTAATATCAATAAAATTACGTATTTTAAAATATCTAAATTTTATTTTAATTTTAATAAAACATTTAAACCCGAAAATCAATACTTTATACATTTTTTAATAGGTACCTTTATACTTTCAAAGAATAATAACATAATATGTAATACTTAGTATAACAAAATATAGGTAATGAAAATGCTGAAAACGAAAACTTCTAAACATAAAGCAATATTCATTACAGCAAAATGAAAAATCAGTTTAAACGGCATTTGAACGATGATGTGTTAATCATAAAAATACACGTAAACGGTAAGGCCACGTGGCCACTATATCCGATGCATAAAATTTCAATTCAGTTTTAAAACACCTATAAACTCGGTAGTATCTAAATTGTTTAGTAATGTAAAATATATCAGTAAACACGTTATATAACTTAATTAATAAAGACATTTTTTCATTAAACATTTTTCTTAATAAATTCAGCCTATTTTAATCTTCAATCAGTTCAATGCATGAAGTAATAAAAACTCTTCAAATATTATTTATTTTTTTATTTATTTATTTTTCGATTCAGTGTGCGTAAAGAGCGACTTTACTCATTCTGCAAATTTTTAAAATCGGTTCTATGCCCCCTGAATCGAAAACTATTACTTTTTAATTAAAAAAGTTAAAACAATTGGAATATTATAGTAAAGCCGACAAAATATACAAACTTTACTAACTAACAAAAATTTTTAACCCCACGCCAATATTTAGGTATCCTTGAATCCCTATAAGACCGGATTCCCTAAGAAACCAAAAAATTCGAATTCGACTAACTATTGGACATTCTCGTTGAAGGAGAACGATGCTCCGAATCAAGACCCGTCGATTCAGTTTACGCGTCATCGTACACACCGCAGGACCAAAGATCAGGAGGCGCTGTCCAAGACCAATAGCAGCAGCAACTCTCTACCGTCGATTAGAGAGAGCCCTGGCCAGGCCGGAACCACGAGCGGCAATAGCACGCAGCACAATCGGGGGGTACAGTTCGACCTGGAGGCCGCGGCGTTCCCGCCTCTGCCAGGCCTCGACGTTAACGCCACGAAGCCTCTCAACGCGGCTGGTGAAGCCACGAACCCCGACAGCACACAGTCGCAGAACAGGCTATCCGACGTCGTCAAGGGTACTGCGAAGCTCAAGAGCACAAACAAAGATAAAGAGCTGCAGCAGCAACAGCATCATCAACAGCAACAGCAGCAGCCACTGACGGGAGTTACGACATCGCTCCCTCAGTACCACCATCCCCAGCAATATCATCAGCAGCCGCATCATCACCAGCAGCAGCACCATCAACAGCATCAACCGCATCATCAGCATGCGCACCCGCCTCACCATCATCAGCAACATCATCATCCGCAGCAGCATCAGCAACACCACCCGCAGCAGCAGCATCATCATCCGCAACCTCATCACCATCATCATCACCAGACGGTGATAACTAGCCACAATAGCAGGTCGACGAGCCCGGGTAGCCAGCATCAACCACAGCCGCCGCAGCACCACCGGCGAGTATCGCCGGAAGGCGCTGGCGTTGCCAATCCTGGTGGCGTCCCCGCCAATGCGGTCGCGACGTCGTCGCCGGCAGCGGCTGCGGTAGCGGCCTCGAATCCCAATACTCCTGCTAGCAACAACGGCGACTCGGACGTCGCCCTCGGCACGGTTACGCTCACTCCCCCGTCATCTCCCGATAAGTGAGTGCGATTATTCTGAATTCTTTATATATTCACTCTTTTTTTTTTTCTTTTTTTTTTCTTTTAGAGACATACGGCACGTGCGTGCATGTGTTCTTTTACTATTTTGGTATTTGTAGAGGCGAGAGTATTGTCGGTGGGGTGATTGCAACCTTTAGAATGAGCAAAAATCGAGGTGATTGACTTTTCGATATTTCATCGATATTTCCGCACGATTTAAAAGAATTTTATATTTTTCTATATAATAATGATTGAGACGTAGAAGATAATTATTCTTCGCTTATGTAAACACGTGTTCTCACGTAACAGTCGTTGGTGAATGCGTATATTGCTCAAAAAAGCCTTTAAAGGAGTCGAAATAGTGCATCATTGACGAGGTACGGTAAGCTTAAAAGCACGCCATAGTAGATATTTCATAACTATGAAGAAAGTATGTACTTATGATCTGTTATGATTGATTTTGATTCGATTTTTAAAAAATTTTAGAGGTTGAGTTGCCCTTGTGGAAACACATGCACCCATGTCCTACACATACACACGGACAAATCTTCTCTATTTTATTAGTTACACTATTTTTTTTTCTTTATTATTTTTTCTTTTAAAATTACTAAGGACACTTACTTTTGTTTCCAAAGTTTTTCTTTTACTGTAAACGTAACGACTTGAGTAATTTCTTTTTGTTCTTTCATCAGTATCACTGGTCTAGGCAAATCGACTGTAATGTTAATTGATTTTGATGAATCATCCGGAGTAGGCAAGCTTCTTTGTTACAATGATAAACCCACAAATATGTTAATAACGTGACTTCACAAGGAGAGTCGTTGTATTTTTAAGGAATAGACCTTGTACATTTTAAATACGAGTATATGAGTTATTGACGCGGTTCGCGTGCATATAGTTATTTTTTAGACGGTTATAAATATGGCATAACTTGATATTAATAGCTATCTTATATTATTTAATTCGTAACGACTGATTGCTAAAGATAAAAAAGTAAAAAAAAAATCACGTCCTTGATAATTCATATTTCAAGTTATATTTTTCAGTTTAAAAGATTTATTCGTATTCAGTTTACTCTGAATAGCAACTTTATTATGCCACTTTGTTCAATGTAACATTTTATATACAATATTAAAACAGTTAATTAATGACTGCCATTGTCAATAAGATATAAAAAGAATATATTGTTGTTATGTTAAAAAAAAATTAAATGCCGAGTTGATTTCGAGATTTGTCGAGTCCAGAGCAATTCAGTTTTTTTTTGTGGTACATATAATAGCATGTATACGCATATGAGGTTCTCATATGTGTACACATTGAATATTATAGTAGGATGAAAGATGTGCGGGCACATGACACGGAGCCTGGGGAATGCTGAATTGTTGTGAATGTTGTTAGCTGCGTCACATGCGCTGTGTTCTCGTAAGGTGGATGTATATTTCGTTGTACACTCGCTAGGTCCCATCCACCTTTATTATTCGTATAAATAGTAAATTAAAGGAAAAAAAATGAAGCGCGAAGAAAAGTTCTTTTTTTTTCGAAGTTATTCTGCGAACTGCTTTAATGCTGATGTTTCGATTTCGCAGAATTTTAGATAGTCATTGCATACGATATTGTTTAATGTTTAAAAGTAAAGGAAACGCGAAAAAAGTAACGATAAATATAAATGAATAAAAAAAAGCTAAAAAAAAAATGATAATTATACGAATTGTCAAATTTCTTAAAGTAGATTTCGATGTAGATATTATGCAAGTTGTGCCAAGTGTAATCACACTTGATTTTACATTGATTGCGTTTACTTCCTTAACGTTTTTAAGTTTTCTTTTTTATTTTCATTGGGATTTTATTTTAAATCTTGTATAAGGCTGATTTACCGGCCTCTTTATTTTGATTTTGATACATTTTTAGCTTTTCTTTTTTCTCCTCCTTCAAAAGCAGCTCTGACTAGTTGCCGAGTCTAAATATATATATAGTAGGTGCGTCTTTTATAAAATATATAAAAAAAAATTGTTTACTCAGTGATTGAAGAACCCTCGGATTCTCATCAGTCAAAGAGTTACCGGAATTACGGGGTGCCTTAAAAGATAACGCGATCGCCTATCTTTTAAAATAGCGAATGAGAAAGAAATGAGAGAAAAACGACAAACGATTTCTTCTTCTACTTCTTCTTATTCTTTTTTATATAGAATTAAAATCAAAGTGTCTCCTTTGCAATGTAGTCAAAGCATTTCTCGGTATTAGTCAAAAAGGAGACCCTCTCGATGATTATTGCCATGTTGGATCTTAGCAATGATCGGGTGTGACAAACGACGCTTAAGGACTATTAATTATTAAATGATATTCAGGGTTCTTTAATATTACTATGATTATTATTTTACGATTTACTATTAATATTATTATTACTATACTATTGCGATTGTTTGGTTTCGTGTTACTTTAAAGGCATTCATTTAAAGTTCTAGTTTATAACAAGTATCAATAACCAATAAACTGTAATATTTCGAATCGTTAGAAAAGAAGGACAAAAGATACAAAAAAAAAAATACGCAAATTTAAAAAAAAAAAGCATGGTTTATTTTACTATTACTACGCAATTATTATTATATTATTATTATTACTATTAGTTATTATAGATATTACTATTATTATTTTATTATTATTACTATTATTATTATTATATTTGCTAATGACTAGTAAATCATTGTCATTGAAAGTAAATAAACAATGTGTATAATGGTTTGTTAACTAGTGTGTATTGAAACTTTGCAAGACCCACTTCCTTTCTCTCTGAAGATACTTATAATACCAGCGAACAATTCATCATTATTCTCTTATTTGCTAGATTTAAGACTATCCATTTTTCTTTTTCAGTATATATACTATTTATTATTATTATTATTATCATATGAGAAACGCATGCCGATATATATTATATAAATATAGATATCTACATATCTGCACGTGACAGTGAGACAGTTCATTTTTAAGGGCACCCATACCGTATACACACATGCACGTCGCACATACACGCAAGATCGCAATCAAGCAACATTTTCCCTCTCGGCCAATGACATTCCTATCGCTCTCTCTCTTTTACTCTCGTTCATCGAGTTATTTCGAGTTCCATCAGTTGCATCGCACAGACATACATACATCCAGGTATCGGTCCTCTTAAAAGCGAATGACTCTCTATCCTCTATCTCTCGTAGAATAACCACTTTCTCTCTATTTCTCTCTGCGCTAAAAATCCGACATCACAAAAATCTCTCTCATTGCGCATTAAAAAAAAACATGAATCACGCCCGCAAAAAAACGAGGTATATATACTCTCCATTATTGTCTTTATCACTGAAAAAATTGCACCCACCGCCTGACAGATCGATTAAGACTGACGACGCGATGACGGTGATGATGGTGAACGGCGGCAGTAGCGGCAGCTCGACTCAAGCAGCGGACGACCGTCACCTCGGCAGGGATGAGAGTGAGTCGATGATGGTGATGGTAGGCAGGTGCGATTGCAACGCGACAATGCAGGCGCCCGGTCCGAACGCTCAGCCGGTGGCGTCCACGGTAAGTGTGTCTCTCTCCTTTATGATCTCTCTCGCTCTGTATCCTGGTTTACTACTACTACTACTACTACTACCACCACCACCACTACTACTACTACTCTGTTGCCTCTTGCTCTTCCCTTACTGGCACTGTTACATAAATGGTCTTGTAAGGAAATTTGACAGTGGAGATGTCGGCATGATCATTGTATTATTATTATTATTATTACTACTACTACTACTATTATTATTATTATTATTATTATTACGTATGCATAAGGAAACCCCGTATACCTATTGTATGTATGTATTACTATACTATTAATATGTATATTGTATATTTATCTTTTACATAGATGTTTTTTTTTTCTTTTTGGCTTTACGAGACACTGTTTAGATTTTACAATATTTGTATACAATGCAACCCCCAGGCATGCTTTTGTGTTGGCACATTTTTTATCTATTTACTATACTATTACACGTCGTACGTATATCTCTTATTATTATACCTATATAGACTTACTCGTTTATATTGATGATTATTGAAGATTTTTTTTTTGGTGGTGGGTCTCTAGGGATGTAAAACGTCTTTATACATACAACGTTCTTTTGTATATGCGTATGCGCGCGTGTGTGTATGTGTGGGTGTGCAGCAAATAGACGTTTTGCTACTACTTGGTGAATTGTGTAAAAAAAGTTTCATTTACTGTTTTTTTTTCTCAGGATTTCTCTAACATTGTTGTTGGTACCATGCATACTAACGTAAAACGATTTTACAAGGACTGCTTTAGTATACATGGAATATCAGTCTTTTTTCTCTATATATTATTATTATTATTGTAACAAAAAAATCTTTTTTTTTATAATTTGTATATGTCGGAGCAAGATATTGCTTCTATTTACAAAAAAAGTATATTATTATTGGGTCTGGTTATTTCACTTATTTGTGGTTTAATCTTTACTCCAATGGAAAAATTCCGGTAATCGATGGTTTAACAACGTCACTATATAATCATAGACACTAAAAAAAAAAATTTAATATAAAAAAAATACAACAATTCTCCATACCAAACGTTACTATACATGTGATTTTTTTCTCTCTTTTTCGGATTATAGGACATTACGAGGCCGAGCTATGCCCAAGTAGCTCAGCACAGTCGTGAGCTACAGTGCGCAAAACACAAAAACGAGGGGAGGGACGGAAGCGCGTAAAACTACATGTGAGTAGCCGACCAAACCAAATTCGTTCTCTCTCCCATATTCCCACACCACTTCTCTGTGTAATTTTTGTCTTCTTATGTCACGCAATCCTGTTCCCATCAATGTTATATGTACATACAAAATTATCACACCAAGCTGCTGTCGATCGATCGATTCTGTATAATCATGAGCCCGTCGAGCGTGCGCAGCCGGAGTACAAAGAGCTCCGAGGATGACTCTTAAAGTCTCTTCAATGAATGAATAAATCAATCATTCTCTATCTATCTGCCCATGTGCATTGTTACTCATCCACTCATGTATATACAAACACGTTCCAGACACGTCTGACCAACTGTTATTCTTGTGACGATTTTTTTTTGCAGATATGCTCTACTGCGTTTGAATATCGATAATTAAGAGAAAGAAGAAAGAGTTAGAGCAGTTACCACAGACTCATCACGACAGACGCTGTTGTTAACGGCTCGAGACGCCGCGTCGATTCTCGACGACGATGCCGCCTGGCGCTCTTTTGCCCTCCTCCGGGATCTCTCGAAGCACGCTGCAGCACGACGAGGAAGGGATGAGGAGGAGAGTGCAACACAACGCGGAGATAAGACGTGTGATGACGGAGGAATTCATAAGGACGGAGAGAGAGAGAGATAGAGGAGAAAAACTTTTTACATTGTACAGTGACGTCGCCTACGCTAATTACATGCGCGATATATCGGTGGATAAATATTAGAGACAAAACAGACAAACAAATTTTACTTAGAAATTAGGAAATCGAGAGAAACTACTGATTAGAAGACGAAGAGAAGTGTGCGTAAGAGCGAGCGAGATAAGTGAAGGAGAGGTAGAGAGAGACGGAGCCGCGCTAACACAATGTTTCTCTCTATCCCTGTCCTCATTTCGAGGGAGACGCAGCGAAGAGATTGAAGAAAACTGAAGTTTTGCTCTCACAGAATTATTAAAAAAAATAATAAATAAATAAAATAATAATAACGATAACACGACACACGCGTAGGAGTGAAAAAAAATATTGTTATCACTTTGGTTCTGTGATTTTCCGGATACATATTCGTTAGTGTGTAAAGAAATCGTTAAACTCTAGGATGTTATACGATCTTTGATTCCTTAATAATTTCAAATGCTCCCCTCAAACCTAAACCTACAAACCTGGCGCAGGGCTGTAACCGAGAAAGTGTTTGTACTTGTGCCAAATCCCCCCTTCTTATATATGTGTATATATATACGTATACATGTATATACGTATGTGTATGTATATGTTGTAATGCGCGACGATAACGATGGCAATTGTAACGACGCAGGGAGGGAGGGGGAGAGAGAGAGAGAGAGAGAGAGAGAGAGAGAGAGATGAGGTTGTATCTTTCGACGTTTGAAAAAAAGCGTTAATTGTGTCTCCCCGTTGTCCAATTGTTCCGGCTCGCTTCGAGGGTAGATATGGATCAGATGCGAAAGTCATAATGAGGCTTTTTTTTTCGATTTTTATTAATGAAATAAAGGAAAAATCTGTACACGGAAACCGCTGAGTACTGATGCGCGTGTGCTGCAGTAATTTCTTGATAATTGCGTCTAGACAATAAACATAAACCGTTAACGAGCGCGAATGCGAAACATAGTCGCACAAATTTCAGCAATGACGAATAAAGGGGGGAAATGAAGTCGCATCGATTTTGAACGACAATTAAATTAACGCCGGAAATAACGATGATTCGCCGGAACGCCGATTTTCCAGTCGAATAATTTTAATATTTGTCGAAGAAACAGATGTTTCATGATGCTCTACATTTACGCGCTTTATGCGAAAAGGCAAACTTTTTAATGTTCCTTGCTTCGCGATTTTTAATCGTAATTTTCATAAAAATTATATGTAAATCAAAGTCTATATCTAAAGTATATAGAATATTTCGGTTTAAAAAGATTTGAATGTAGCATTAAAAAAAAAGTTCAACTTGTGGCTAAAAGTTAACGCGCTACGTCTGCAATCTTTTAAACATGACGCCGAAAGGTACGCAAAAATTTCGTGTTCGATCCATTTTGCACTCGTCTACCTTCAGTCGGGAAGTAAAAATAAAAAAAAAAATAAAAAAAAAACAAAAAAAAAATACAAAGTTAGTGTTTTGCCGCATTACAATGTATGTACGTATGTATTTATGTGTATGCATATTAGGCTCTTTGAGCAATGAAGGCATCTTACAAAATGCAAAGAAATTTTTTTTATTTGGATTTGCTTTTATTAGGACGATGGAAAAAGAGAAAGAGAGGAAAAGCTTTTTTCCGCGAAACTAGAAAAAAACGTAGCGTATTAACTAAATTCACGCAAACAATTCGGTTAAAACGCTTATTTCCCCTTTTAGCGAGTTGGAAAAGCTGCATGTGAAATATATTTTCTGTACTATTATTAAAGTTCACAATGTATTTTCCAGAATATTGATTAGTTATTTGATGAATTAACAAAAGACTTTTTGTTAAGATTTTGATGATTTGCACGAGAAACCTAATATGAATAATATTTCGTTATTGTTTCCTTAAACTCAAGAAGCGTTGCGATGAAAGTAAATTTTACTTTTTTTTTACATTTGATTGTCCGCAGTCATATTTATATGAACAGAAATAGAGCGATGATTATGAGAAGAATTTGCTGAAAATATTCTTTAAAATTTCTTATATTCCCGTTTACAATGACAGATAGTTAACGGGTTTTGCAGCCATATTATTAATCAAAAAGGGGAAAAATAATTTTATCATTTAGATGTAAATTTTAGAGTTAACTCATACTTATATAAAGAAAAAAAAATTATAGAAAAAAAAAATGTATATAAATAAGGTGAGGACAATGATAACATTGTGGTTAACAAAAACAGATTCCAAATTTCATTAGCGTCCTGAGAATGTAAACTAGTCTGTATAAAAAAGCTTTAAGAGCAGAAATTTATTCTAAAGTATGAACGCTTGACGTGTGAAACAATTTCTAAATTAAAATAAGTTTATCAAGTATAAGTTTATAATAAAGTTTTCAAGATTGAAAAGATAGCGTATGATTAGAAAATCGAGGTATAATATCGAACACGAAAGTGATAAGTAGCAGAACGATTAAATATCGATATTCTGGAAAATAACGGAATGTAGATGTCGATTTGTTCGAAAGTTTTCCTTTTTTTCGAAGCAAAACGGCTAGTCATAAAATCCATTTAAATCATTCATATTGTTTATAAGCTCCGAAAGATACAGCACCGACCTTTTTTAAAAATCCTATAATTGTTACGGAAGATAACATACAATTTAGAGATATGCTTTGATAAAATAATAAAAAATTAAGTCAAATGAAAAAAATGACAAAAAAGAGAAAAAATGGTATTTGAGCACAGAAATAAGTGCCTCAAGTGTTGTGTATATTGCAGGAGCTTGGCTTTACGTGTTATACAGCTATATGTACCTATTCATTATGATAAAAGCGCATATGATATATTTGTTACAAATATGCGTGCAGAATTGAGGTAATGGATGCTAAACAAAAATACGAAAAAATCAATTAGTAAAAAAACCAAACTCCTGAAAAAAAAAACTATAAAAATTTATTGACGTATGTAATTATTATAAGGATTATCACATAACTAACGTCTTTATTATAAATATTATTATCTTATTAATGTAAGTTAGCGATGCTGCCTTTTAATTTTTTACGATTTCACAAAACTGGTTTCGTTGCAATGTTGTTAAATACGAAAAAGATAAAAAAAAAAATTAAAAATTCAGAAAATTCATCAGCGATTGTCATCTGATTAATAACATATATATCTATACGTTTATATACACACATATAGCGTATATTACAATTATATACTTCGTGTAAGTACGTATGTTATGTAATTATTTAGTTCAGTTTGCGTTGATGCTTCGAGTTTAAGAATAGAAAGGCGAAACTGAAATGCGATGGATTGATTTTAGAACGCAAAAAGGATAGGATAAGTGTAAGAGAAATAGAGAAAGAGGGGCTGAGAGAGGGAAAAAAACACGGACGCAAACAAGCAGTTCTCGGTGTACTGTTTTCTCGTTTTATTTATGATGCGATACTACTTGCAAATATACATATATATATTTTCGAGAAGTCAAGAAACGAGCGTGAAAAAGAGGAAAAGAGAGGGCTCATTTCACTCTTCGATCGTGTGCAAAATCCTCACATGTACATACATATATTAAAGTAAAAAGCGTTATGCTGTAGCAAATTTAACGATGAAACATGTAAAAGGAAGAGGACCGAGAAAAGCGTGAGATTTCCTGCGTAAGTCATTGGTCTTCCTCGTGTGTGTAATTCAGATTGTCGACGAGTCTTTTTTCCATCCTCGACGAGTGAAGCGGGCGCTTTCTTGGTGACGAGAACGACAAGGGGTTTATATTATACATATGAGAAAAAACGATCGTGAGTTTTTCAACCTTTTCTTTTCTGTCCGAGCGTTCCTTTCTTCAAAGGTGGATTGTTAGGGTATAATGAACATATGAAATGAAACAAAAAAAAAAGTAAGCATACAGAAATAACGAATCGCAGGGTTCGTTCCTCACTATACTGCGGGACGTACTCGACACAGAGAGAAAGAGAGAAACACGGTAGAGGTTTTCTTCTGATTTTGCCTTACAATGTAAATTTAAAGAAACTAGTTTATCAAAGTAGGCGCGCGATAACCACGAGAATCGAGAGAGCGAGCGAAAGAGCGAAGGAAGAATTGTATTTTAAAGTCGTGTATGACGAAAAAAAAACGGAAATTTTTTTAAGTATGTACACTGGTATGTGCATTATTACTACTATATTACTACTAGTTTGTTCGCTTAATTTAACGTAAAGGAAAAAAATTATTTTTTTTTCTTTTTTTTTTTTAATCACTCGATCTATACACACACACACGCTGTCCGGCAAGCGCGCGTGACTGTCGAACGAAAGTCACGCGATAACATGCAAGTGTGTATTGCGATTGACGCCTGAAAAAAATGATAGTACTCGTCAATTTGTTACATAAAAAATAGAATGTCGTTTTCGCGCGACTGCGGCTGATCATGAGAGACGAGAGTTGCTACCCTATAAGTGTGAAAATGTTCTCTCTCGGCAAATATACACACACATATTGACGCATATTGACAAAAGCGCAAAAAGACTTGTACGTTGGCCAGAAAAAAATTAATTGAAATTAAGCTTTTTAAGTTTATAAGACGACCTTGTAGTTTCATTCAAATTTCAACTAATTTCTTTCTGTATGCAAAGTACTGTAACGTCTTATTAAAAAAAAAATGAGTACTAGAATTCATCTTACAAGCGCAATCATTACAAAAGATGATAGATATATATATCTTAAACTTCTAAGAATTTGAGTTGTTAATATTTCGAATATTCGTAAATCTTAGTTTATTTCTTTTATATAAAAAAGGTGTAAGTGGCATTGATCGATAACTTTCTTTCTTGCCGTTTTTCTCTATTTTGTTTTTTCTATATATATAATTCTTATTTTTTTGGAGATGACATGGTGTACACTCGTCGACGGAAGTGTACGACAATATGTTTGTAAAAAGGAAGCTTCATAACGTTTGCATTTTATCGACATACATTAAACTATTTCTATCGTTTTAAAACAAAATAAACGATGTATGTATTTGGGCAGCCGCTGCAATTATGATATATTATGTAAAGTATGTAATGAAAAAAAGGAGTAATTAAAGACGATATACCAATGCCTTGGATCCAATCGCTTATTGAGTCTAGCGGTGATAATTTAAGGATGTTATGTGTATACAAAAAAAATAAGATAATCTTCTTCGGCGACTCAATCCAGTCACAAAATTTGCATCTCTCTTAGCCCGTAAACGCGATTGATAAAAGTGGTCGATGAACATAAATAATTTAGAATGGCAATACGCTGGAAGGTATGTGTGTATGGATATAATAATGTAACTTGCTGGATAGAAGTACATAAATAAACACAGAGTTTCAAGATTAAAAATAAGTGTCGAAGTATCTTGATGGAACGACGTAACGTGAAGATCCAAGGTACATGGGCTGCTGTATAGAGTCGAATTAAGTAAGCATTGCGGGCGATCTCGCTGAGTTGCATCGCAAGCTCTCGCACGCGCACGCGCCAATCGTCCTTTTTTCCTCCCTTCAAACTCACTACCAAATTCTCGGAGAATTTTATCGCGGAACGATAAAATCGCCATATATATTGAATAACCCTTTGTACTTTTCTTTGCGCGTGATTTGCAATGAGCAGCTCAGTTGAGTGAGGCCCACGTGAGAGAGCGAGAGAGAAAATATAGAATGCATCGGAACAAGGTGAATGCACGAGCGTGATAATGGTTCATTAAAGTAAAATGTGGTTCAAATGAGTTTTTAATTTATTCACGATCAAATCTGCATATACTGTGATTAGATTGAAGTCTCCCTAACTTCTCCATACAAAAAAAAACATAAATATAAATATATAAATATATATAAATATAATTATACAGTGTGTAAAGATAAATACACATAAACTCGCAAATACAAAAAAAAAATGAAACACGAAATATACAAAATAAAACGCAAAAAAATAAATAACATTAGCGCAATGTAAAATGTACTCCGTTTCTCATAGGCTAAAGAGCCTAGAAAGTCTGATTTTTTAACTATTAACAAGGAATGTAAATAATAAGATGGTCTACGATGTTTGTTTATTAATACATGTAAAACAAAAAGGATTCAAAATTAAATAATGGTGTAATAACTGTTACCGGGTTCTAGCTTTTATTATAGTTTACTTGTAGTGTTGGGTTCCAGTAAATCATTAATTTCTATCATATTTTTTAAACATTAATAATTTTATAAAAGTGCAATTATAAATTTATAATAATAATTATAAGCTGATAATTTTTTAATTTTTTTAAACTTTTGCATATTCTAAACAATCATTTTGAATAAATTTTTTTCTTTGACGCCATGCCGCATAACAATATTGACGTTCTCAAAACTTTTTATAACAGCAATTTTTTAATATTTAAATGTTAATATTTGTAAGCACGTAGAAAAGCTTAGATTTTTGTGTAAGATTTGTGTGTCGCAAATTTTATACAATACCACACACATACATGTACACGAAGTATATAGGTAGCAAAGATAGCGCGCTCGTTGGCGTTGTAGAGTGTACTTTTATAAAATAATTACTGTTTATGAAGCATGATGTAAATAATAAGGAGGTGAACAATGATTTTCGAGATCGTTTACTAGCACCCATCTCTTATCTCTTCATTTTGTATGATATATACATATAAATATGATATAAATATGAATATACATAATTACAAATAGCGTGTGCGCGTCGTTAATGAAAAAAAGTATACATATATATATATATAAAATAGGTGCACTCGGGCCAACAAAAATGCTGTTTTCTCTTGAATTAACAATCGTACAAAGGACAGTTCTATAGATTGTAGATTTTGGCCTAGTGAATTATATTACTGAAACACGATTTAAACCAACAAAAAAGGGACATAAAAGTTATTACCGAAACGTACATAACAGCGTTGGAGAATGCTAAACAATTACATTAAATCCTATTAAACACATGTCGCAAATTTTTTATCATAATAATGGAGAAAAAACTATATAAATAATTATAATTAAAAGTAAAAGCTGACAAAACTAGGACAAAAAGGATCATTAAAAAAAAAAAAAAAAATAGAGAGCGTGCGAGATGCGGAGAGAAAAACTGCCGATAGTTTAACAAAAATATATTATACACGTGAGACTGACAGTATCTTCTAACTAGATGCGGAAGGTCTTTATTCATTATTTGATGGGGGAAAACTCAAATGATGACCTATTGGTTTCTTACAGACTTGGAACACAAAGAAAAAATAAGACGGACACACACTCACTTACGTATAGCTTTTTGCCAGAGAGAAAAAGCAGGTAGAAACAATTATTATACTTAGTTTGTACTACTACATGCCGATCGCGCGAAGAAAATTCTAAAGGTAGTCGTCTCGCGGAGAGAGAAAAAAAGATAACAAAGTCACACTTGAGTCTCTTCGCATATAGATTATTGCCGAATAACTTGTATATTATACTCAAGGCTATCCTCAACGAAAGACAGAACGAAACAGGGCAACAAAGAATAAAACGCAGAAACAAAAAAAAACAGAACGAATCGACTTGTAAAATTTTGCAGTCTCTTATATAATCCACGCTTATACATGCATGCATACATCCATACATACATAATACATACGTGTATGTATGTGTATATAAAAATGAATAATAATTAACGCAAAGGCAGAGATACAAAGCATAAACAAAAACGATAAAAAATAAAAAATATCAAGAGAGAGAGAGAGAGTGGCGTGCATTTTTCCATATACGCATATTCACGCGCGCGTGTGTACGATTTTCAAGAGACCCGGAAAAGTGTCCGAAGCGGAAACATTCAAGACAAGAGAAAAAAATAAAAAATTCGCCATTGTGTAAAATCGTTGCCTGGAGAGAATTCACGAAAAGCATCTCCAATTAGAATATAGCGTCTACGAGGGGAGTGTGTCTTTGTGTCCATATATATTACACATACAAACACACACATACACACGCGCACCCACAATATACAAGCTCAAATGCTCGCGCGAAAGAGTCAGCAAAACGTTATAATCAAATATATACGTGTGAGATAAAGATACACGATGTAAAAAGCGACGTCTATAGACGACGAAGAGTGAATCGTTGCGAAGCGAAGAGTATATCTATATAAAAAGATGTATACAAGTATAATGTCTTGCAAGTTCACCCCGCTCTCGATGTTGAATTGACGAAGAAATTAAACACACACTCACACACATACACACACGTGTACGTCACACGCCGTTTTGGCGTACATCTACATAGCGTATTAATGTAAACTTAATCAAGACCGCCGATCAAAAGAAGAAAAGTGGGATTAAAAAAAAAGGAAAAAAAATCAGTGCGATAGATACACCGTATGTATTATCACCCCATATATGCCGGACGCATATATACCAATGGAGCCCGAGAGTCCACACCGAGTTTTCCATGTACATTTCTACTGCGATACTTCCTAAAAAAAAAAAAAAAAAAAAAAAAAAAAAAAAAAAAAAAAAAAAAAAAAAAAAAAAAAAAAAAAAAAAAAAAAAAAAAAAAAAAAAAAAAAAAATGATGAGAAAATCTACGAATTAACAGATTATATGTATGCATATAGTATTTGAGTTTGTTCAACGGTTCCACTGAGGGAAACTAACAGTATTTTATATTTTCAATTTCTAACTAAGGAGTATATATCAATCAATCACTTACGCGTGCTTATAAAGTAATTTCTATTTTGAAGAAAAGGAAGATTAATCGCCGTTGTATATCCAAGGAAAAAACACTTCATACAGTATCGCTATAAAGTTATTGTACAATTCTATTGTACTCTATAATACATATTTTGCATTTTGTAGCAAGAGCATTCAATGCATATTCTAAAAAAGAAAAAAACTGCGATTTTAACGATCAATTTTTTTTTTATTAGTTCTACTATATTTTGCCGATTTCTTTCAAAATCGACTTTCTGTTCACGCGTATATAACAAGAAAAACAATTATATACTGCTGCAGTAACTAATACTATTCGGAAAAGAGGAATTGCTTTATAACCACTTACAGTAGGACTCTAACTCACGGTACAGAGGTGCGACGAGCGATTGCAATTATACCATTATTATTATTATTACGTATTATCATTCTAATTATTCCACATTTGTGATAGAGAGCGCCGGGCTGAACACGTGCATACATCCTGGTGAGATTGACGTGCTATAAAAGGAAAAAAGAAAAAAAAGAAAGAGATGGATGGTTTGTAGAGAATAAATATGAGGATAGCGATGACAGCTTTTTACCTTTCGATTGTTCGCACGCTGTGCGAACGACACTCTTAACGAAAAAAAAAATCCTTCCCATACACAGTTAAAAGAAAGTCACTCAAACCCAGACACAATTATGTAGCATTGTATAACTTTTTTTGTTACGACTCGATGTGCACGTCATAAAGTAGAAAAGACAATTTACACAAACACACACGCGTATATAGTCGATGCCGATCCGTTGTGCCGATCTCTACACACACGACGACGATGACGACGACGACTACGACGACAAACGATGATAATGATGATATACATTCGAATATATAAACGTGCGTTCAGTGCCTTTTTGATTATGAGAATGACGTTGGATGAAGAACGCTTGCATTCTTCCACATAGACTCTCACATTACTTACTTGCGCACTCCACACGCACAGAATAATATATACACACGCGCGCTCGCATCTTCTCTATCTGCCTATATACACGTATATAGGCGGCGTTTTATCCGCGATCCATTGGTTAATTATAATATCCGCAAATATAGTTCTTATACCTTTCGTGTAGCGTGTAAGTAACGATATATGAGGATACGAGATTGATGCATAATAGAGAGAAGAGAGGGAGAAAGAGACGCGGGTGACAGGACGAGAAGACAACAACGCGACAATTCGCTTTCGTTAAGAGTGTGGAGAGCTCATCGAATCGTGCCGTGCGCTTGGAATTCGTCGCTGTGTAATAACGAGGAACAAAAAAAAAAATTAAAGAAACGGGGATATCGATGAAGATGAAAAACGTAAAAACCAATTACAAAAAAAAAATAATAATAATAATAAATAAACAAACTATAGCCGCAGCCAGTTTAGAAGTGTGTGACGAGTACACGTATTTTTATAAATTTATTTCGATATCAACGCTAATCACGCTGAGGATTAACAGGATTAACAAACAAAAAAAAATAAATAAACATGATATAATACATGGGGAATGCATAAATAAATTAATACAGTGTGTGAATGCCGTGTGTGATGTGCGCGCGAGAACTATACTTATTGTAAGTAAATGAAAGGATATAACAAACAAAAAAATAAATAAATAAAATAAACACAGAAGTAATTGTAAACTAAAATTTAAGTATAAAATTAAATATGATGAATATCGAGAGACGGAGATAGAAAAGAGAGAGATTGAGGAACACAAGAATGACAGGTGCGGTGTAATCGTATTATGATTTTTGCGAGCGAAAGCGAGAAAAAGAGAGAGATTAAATTTTATGGGGGAAAATATATTAATATAGTACATTCTTATGTATATCGAGTTCTTCGAGCGATTCGTAATTTTCGATTAACGATATCATTGAAAAGAAAGATGGTTATATTTTGTTTTTTATTATCATTATGAATTCTTTTCAAATTGCGATTAATTATTATACTGCAAGAAAGATGAAAAAAAATCACAGTTCGATCACATTATATATGAAATTCCTTCGTGACTGTGGAGAATTTTGGTGTATCTGTAATATTATAAATGTATATAAGAAAAACAAAGTTTATCCGATTGAGCCCCAAGTAGGGTTATTAGAAACTACTTTGTACATAATATACATAATATGAATAAATATAGATATACGTAATAAGTATACCGTTGCCATTTTATTAAATCCACACCTTTTTAATTTTAGATTTGAAACAACAATTGATTGTTTTTTTTTTCGTATCGTTTTTATTAGCCAATTTGAAATAAATTATAAAATAATATAATTAATTACTTGAAAAAAGTTTTTTTATTTTCTTTATTATAAAATTGTTATTACCTACTTTGTACTATTAGTATTAGTTTGATAAAATTTTGTAAACTTATGTGCTCGGGTTGTAATACACGTCACTTATAAATGCAAATTCAAAATATTCATTCATCACTACCTATATACTGACTAAACAAGTCAAACGCGCGTTACAAACTTATATAGTATTCGCCAACACTATAACTTATATCGTCGCACTATTTTGGAGCAAAACTTTGGCTTTTTGGCCTTGGCATATTGATATTAACTAAATTATAAAAGTAAAAATCATTACAAAATACAAGAATCTTTTTAAATTAAGATTTTTAGGAAAAATGAGTGAAAGGAAGCCGAAAGTTATCGTCTTTGATTTAGGTTAGAAATTTCGTAGTGATTTTATATAATTATATCGTCAATTTGACTATACCTATTTGTCAGCAATGCGACAAGTGGTTTGTCTATATTTGGATTACGTTTGCATATGTATATTTTCGTTAATGTTTGTTATTACATAGGAAAATCATTTTGTTTCCGTCAGTTAATCAATAAAATCCTATGTATAATATTTCACAATAACGCGTAATTTTTTTCCCAATTAAATAAATTATGATATAAGTATTTCTGAATTTTAATATTTTCTAAAATAGCAGAACATTATTTTAAAATTTTAGAAAATTAATATTTTATTAGAAGTAATCAAAATATATAAATTTTGTACATTATAATGATGTATTGATATTAAGAATAAAATTGTTAATTTTGAATGTATTTTAGACTATACACTGTGGCCCTTTTGGGTTGATACACATGTCACTCCACCATTCAGGAAAGGGTTTGTACAGACAACTTCTACTATACACAGTAAAATATTTACTCCTAAATGCTTATTATTTAATTTATATTTTTGATGTTTTAACTTTTTAGTTCAAATAATAAAGTAGTGGATGCTCATGGTCATCAAATAAAATACTACCCAGATTCTCCTGATATACTTAAAAACTTAAATGAAGAAGGATATGAAATTGGAGTAGCTTCAAGAACTGGAGAAATTCAAGGAGCTAATCAGTTATTAGACCTTTTTAAGTGGAACAAATATATAAAGTACAAAGAGATTTATCCTGGTGCCAAAACTACTCATTTCTCAAGGTAATTTAATTCCATTTTATAATTGACTTGTGTTTGAATACCTACTATTTATTTTTTACCTTTATTCATTTAAATATTATTGTGCACTATTATGTATTTTTAGGATAAAAAATGCATCTGGAGTTGAGTACAAAGATATGATTTTCTTTGATGATGAACAAAGAAATATTAGTGATTTAACTAAAGTAGGTGTACTATCAATTTTAGTCAGAAATGGAGTCACACATAAAGTAATACAAGATGGGCTCAAAGAATTTGCAAATAAAAGATAATAATTGCAATATATAGAATATAAATTATATTTTTTTAATTTGTACAAATATAAAAAAGATTTATTTATTGTAAAAATATAATTAAAAATTAAGTTTTTTAAAAAAATCTAAAAATCAATGTTATGTACAGTTAAAATTTATATCTTATATCTTATTAAATTAATTAAGCTCTATCATACTTGTGTAATACTGAACTGGTTTAGTTATAAAAATTTCACTAATATGTGCAGTACTTTTTAATTTAAAAAAGTTTTCACATGATTCTTGAGGTTTTTGTTTTACAGAGCTCACCATAAATAGTTCCACTTCATTATCAGTCATTGATCTACTCAATAAAAGCTTTAAAGAATCTTTATCAAAATTTTTAAATGGACATCCACCTTCATAATTTGATCCTGGTACTTGATCCTGTCAAATAAGAAAAAAGAATTGAATATTTTCGAATTAACGATATTTTTAAAACAAAAATGTCAGGGTGAAAGATATATACTTACACAAATACCTTGACAATTTGGAGTTTTATAATTTTTTCTTCCACCTTCTAATCCATACATATGTCTAATACTGTAAGTAAACTTTTTAGCATCTGTTCTCCAATCATGTGTACAAAGAGATGTGCAACTATGAGGTTTAGAATACTCATTTCTCCAGTAAATCAGGGCATCTTCCAAATTCATTCCACACTCTTTAAGAAAGAGGGTATAATAAAATCGTGCATAATGACTTAAACGATGTTTACGCCTTAGTTCTAAGTGTAAGTGTTCCATACAAGGAGGGAAATTATATGCTTCCTGATCTATATTTAATGCTGTAATTTTTCCACAATTATAACCCTTACTATGCAAATTTTGATAAAGTTTATGACGTATAACATGAAAGCGAGGATCTGCTAAGAAGTTATTTGTCAACTTGCTCTGATCTTTCATTTCAAATGATATAAAAGTTTGAAATAGAGAATGCAGAACTTCTTTCCATTGTGAGCAGTAAACTATAGCAAAGCCTCCAAATAAATCAACACATCTCGATTCTACAAGATCTGGTATTAAATAAAAATCAACTGAAACATAGTTGAACCAATTATTAAACATCTAAAAATATAATAAATAAAATTTTATTTATATTATTACCTTTTTGATGATATTTGGTACACTTCTCAGAATGATATTGAGATACAATATGCTTAAAAATTTCAGGATTCAAGTAAAAAGTACTGATATCCAGCAAAACAGGATCAACTGAATTGTTAGGTTTTTCTCTTCTTTTCAAGTGCCTTGAAATAGTTTGAAATAATCTGTAAAGCTGTCTGGTACGAATAAGAGATAATCTTTTCTTCAAAAGTAATGTCTCTTTATGTAACCAATATTGAAAAAGTTCATCAGATTTTGACGTTAATAATCTAAGAGGGGAATATTCAAAATTAAATTTTATAAAAATTTTAATTGAAAATTAAAATTAATAAACATTATGTACCTTAAAGTAAAATGTCCAACACAATCATGTGGTGAACCTTCTAGTAAATATTCAAATTTTCCACTGAATGCACTATCTTTCTCACTGCCTAACAAACTTAAATATTCCAATCTTGAAAAGACTACTTCTTCTAAAGTATGCAGCGTAACCAACCCTTTTGGAGGTTGAATATAAAACATAGTTTATCAGAATATAAATTTACTAATATAATTTTGCATAAAATTATGTAATAATCGCGTTTGGTAATGTTAATAACATTTTTAAAACAAAACTCTTTTTAAAAAATCATAGTTGATCAGGTTAACCATTGTAAATATGGTAAAAATTTGGAATTGATTATATAAAAATTGAACATGTTTTTCACTACTAAGTAGTCACTATTTAATAAAAAGGTAAAATATTTACAATTTAAAAATACATATTATCATATAAACAACATTATATACATATATGTAAAAGTACAGCACTACCGCATGCACACAGTGATGCAGCCAGTAGGTACACTCACTGCACTGTACAGCCACAATTGCCACAAACCAGACGGCACACATTCACAACCACCGGATCCATTTAATTTCATTCTGCAATGTTTACTGAAGAGGGCGCACAGCATCAGCAACTGCTGGGACAGTGGGATCTTTACTCCGATAATTTTCGTAGTTCGTGGAAAACGTAATATATTTCCTTCTCGTTTAGTAAAGGCGTAATTTAACATCTGATTTTCTTGAAATTTTGTAATCCTTCGCTATGCGCTCGTAGGGCAGAGCAGAACGACTAAGCTTCGTGTGCTTGTATGCATTATAGCGAAGCGCGTCGCAACGAGGATCATGTCCACCAGCACGACGTTAGCCAGTTGAATTTTGAAGGTTATCCGTTTGACAGGGAAAAACTATATAAATATTACTCGTAAGAACTGACTTTGAGTCATGCACTGTTGCATGTTAAAACGCCTTACTTTTGATCTGGCCTGGCCGATATCGTGGGAAACGCGTTGAAATTTAGTGTGAGCGCATCGTTTAATTTTTGTACATTCTTTTAGGTAAACAGTCGTAGTTAAAGGAATTTTTTAAGGTTAGAAGAGGAGTGACACATTCACTCGTTCTTTCAAGGTGGAGTAAGTCATTATTATTGGACACAATGGCATCAGGACCTATTCTGCAGGTAAACAACAGCTACTTAATTTTTCGGATCTTTGAAATTGGAATAAGTTATTAATGCGAGGTTTTTCGCGAATTTACAGAAAGCCATTGATATGGTAACAAAGGCCACTGAAGAGGATAGGAACAAAAATTATGAAGAAGCCTTAAGGCTTTATGAACATTCAGTAGAATATTTTCTTCATGCTATCAAATGTAAGTTGATTAGATATAATTGGAGGCTTAAATTGCTAATATTCTCAAAAAAATTGAGTAATTAAAGTTATTGTACAGTCACTGATATTATAATACAATGTATATTGCAATATACATTTCAATAGCAAAATCTTGCTATTTAATATTTTTGTCATTTTTTGTATAAATTATGTTTTACAAATCTTTATGAATTTCTTCTTAAAATATAGTTTATCAAAATATTTCATTGTAAATTTTAATGAGATATTTTAATGTAGTATAGTAAACTGTATACTCTATATCAAAACTTTATTTATATTTTCAAATATTCATGCTGTAGTGATTATTAATTATATATTTAAACATTGAACATAGTTTACAAATTTTTTATTTTTAATTTAATTTTAGATGAAGCTCAAGGTGACAGAGCTAAAGAGAGTATTCGTAGCAAATGTGTGCAATATCTCGATAGAGCAGAGAAATTGAAAACTTATTTAAAGAAGGGTAAAAAGAAACCAGTTAAGGCTGGAGAAGAAAATTCAAAAAGTGATGATAAAAAAAGTGATAGTGGGGACAGTGACACTGACAGTGATCCTGAGAAAAAGAAGTTGCAAAGCAAATTAGAAGGAGCAATCATCATTGAAAAACCAGATGTCAAATGGAGTGATGTTGCAGGACTCGATGGAGCTAAGGAAGCCTTAAAAGAAGCTGTTATCTTACCTCTTAGATTTCCTCATTTATTCACAGGAAAAAGAATCCCATGGAAAGGAATATTATTGTTTGGTGTAAGTTATATCCTCATTAATATAGTTTTTTCATGAATCATAATTTCTGCATAAATTTACAAGTAATCTTATATTTTAGCCTCCTGGTACTGGTAAATCATATTTGGCTAAAGCTTTAGCAACTGAAGCCAACAACTCCACTTTCTTCTCAGTATCTTCTTCAGATTTAGTGAGCAAATGGTTAGGAGAGTCTGAAAAATTAGTTAAAAATTTATTTGAATTGGCCAGAATGCACAAACCTAGTATCATATTTATTGATGAAGTTGATTCTCTATGCTCTTCAAGGTCTGATAATGAATCCGAATCAGCCAGAAGAATAAAAACAGAATTTCTTGTACAAATGCAAGGTAATTAACCAATAATTATCTAATAATTTTGAGAAAGGCTTCAAAATTTGTAGTCAATAAATTTTTTATAAAACTAAAAATAATAAATGTTTAACTCTTTATAGGTGTTGGCACAGATAATGAAGGAATTCTTGTCTTGGGAGCCACGAATATTCCTTGGGTATTGGATTCTGCTATCAGAAGACGATTTGAGAAACGAATTTATATTCCCCTACCTGAAGCACCTGCAAGAGCAGTTATGTTTAAGCTTCATTTAGGAAGCACTATGCATACCTTATCTGAAGACGATTTTAGGAAGTTAGCATCAGCAACTGAAGGTTATTCAGGAGCTGATATCAGTATCATAGTGAGAGATGCCCTTATGCAGCCAGTTAGGCAAGTTCAAACAGCCACACATTTCAAAAGAGTCACGGGACCATCACCCAAAGACCCAAATATTACCGTTGACGATTTACTTACACCTTGTTCTCCTGGTGACCCAGCAGCAATAGAAATGAGTTGGATGGATGTTCCAGGAGATAAACTGTATGAACCACCAGTAAATATGGTATGTATATTTAGAATAGTCAATCATGATTTATGTTATTATCAATATTAAAAAAAATATAAATGTTTATTATTACTTAGCGTTATTAATAAATTTTTATTTTACTATTACAGAAAGATATGATAAAATCATTGAGTACAACCCGTCCAACTGTAAATGAAGAAGATATGAGTAAACTTGAGAAATTCAAGGAAGACTTTGGTCAAGAAGGTTGATTTAAAGGCTCAATAGTGAGTGAATGAGATTTTAAAAAACTCAAAAATTGAATTTGAGCGCGCTTGCCTTATTCTTGTTTTTGATAAACATGCGAATGTTAAAACATCCTTTTCCGTTTTTTCTAAAGAACAATTAAGGTACTAAAAATGGCAAATCGGCGTGTAATAAGCTTGCAGCTTGCCAACAATGGCAGCGACGATACTATAAATAATCTATATTTTGAGATAAAAATGTCTAGATTATGAAAACTAATGAATATATTATTTTCTATCTTCAATCATACAATGTATTGCAGTCGAATGATGTATTGCAGGAGTTTTTATCTGTTATTGATGGAACAGTTATGATGGTTTTTGTTTTAAAAAAACGATTTTATTTTTATTTTTGTTTTAATTGCATAATATGTATTTTGAATTGTGACTATATAAAAAAAAAAAATAGAAAGCTTTTTTACTATACAATTTTTACCTTTACGAATTATGTTTATAAATCTCTTTTTAGGATCAATTTTAAATAGCTAGATTCAATGTATGATGTAATGTGTTAACAATAACCAGAGAACTCAGTTCTTATGTAAATCATTTTTATTGTTAATTAAATAAATAACAAGCTCTACACCGTAATCAATTAAACGGCTTTTAGAAACACTTGAAACATTATTTATACTCAAGTACAGTAAAAAAGTAGCGACCCTTTCAATTATGGAGGACAATGTCTTAAAAACTCTGAGTCCATGTATACAACAGTCACCGTTATATCGTCTCGGAACAATCGTACTACTTCACTTGGTAATGTTAACATTTTCGATATTTTCGTATGATCCATCCCGTATCCGGTTCCTCCTAACGCGTTTCTCATCAAATGTGTAGCTGCATTTCCATCTAAAGGCTTCTTTTTTAATCCTTCTTTTCGATGCAGAAGCATTTCATTGATTTCTGATAGTTTCATATTTTTTCGAGGTAGTCGTAAGGGGCTTAGAGTTACTTTGCCACTCATGTGTTCACCAACAAGACGAACAGCTTCCAGAGGAGATATTAAATCCCATAGACCGTCAGACGCTAGAACAGTACAATTACAATAAATATATTGTTTCACATTTTTGAAAAAAAGTAAATCATAGTTTATAAAAATATATTTCTCGCACTTTGTTTTTAAAATAGTATGTACAACGTGCGTGCAATGACAACTGCTTTACGCACTAGTTGGACAATGTAAGGTTTAATTTTAAATCTATTGATTTTTCAAATTCAATTCCTAAAAATAATTAATTATATTTCTAATTTTAAAGTTTTTAAAAGGTACTATTTCAAATTTTTCATTACCTATAATTAAAAATTTATCTCTGGGTGTCAATCTGTGGTATTTAACTTCAGGTTTAGCTGTTAGGTATGGTGGAGTATGATAATTTGGAGGTATTCCATTTTCACCATAGTATGGCACTACTTTCTCTTCCATAAGCTCCTGACTCCACTTATATCGAAAATCACCCATTGCCCTAAGTGGCGCTAATTGACCCAATAGACGTTCCATCTTTATAACAGTTGATCTTTCATTTGGTGGATGTTCTGAGAATATTCTTTCAACTTCTGCACGATTATCACTGTTGTGCTCCACTGTCATCATTTTAGTAGACCATCCATCACTCTCTGTAAAACAGATAATACTTCACTGTTACCATCAATCATAAAAAGATTCTATAAAATATGTAATGATATAAAAACAATATTATTTTTACTAGTTTTGAAAATAAACATCTTAATATATGAATTTTGCATAGATAATTTAATAATTGAACTTAATGTAATATGATTGAATTATATTAATCATATTTAATCATATTACAGAAATGTTTACTTTAAAATAAATTGCTAAAACATACCTGAAAGAACACCTAAAACTACTTGACAATCTCCTGCACTAGCAACATGTAAATGAGGTCCATCAATATGTGCAACTGCAGCAACAGCACCTGACATTGCCACAGAAAGAGTTCTAACTATATTTTTTCCCTCAGCATTTAAAGCTTCTGTAGAGATATCATTATCTAGCCTGAGGAAAGCGTTTTCAATTGCAGTTTCCATGTTAAATTCCTTTTCAGCATCATTTTTGGCCAAGTCCTTTAAAAATTTCAAAAAGCTTGCTTTATGAATTTCATTGATTTCGTCAATAAATTTGGCCTTATCATTAAAAGTTTCAAGTAACTGGGACTTTTTTTCAGAAGTAACTGACTCCAAGAACGACTGGAGTATATTTGGAGGAAGCAAACATGCTGAAATATAATTTAGAAGCCGCTTTGACACCACTTGAGCACAGGCACTTCCTCCATGGCCATCAAAGACTCCCAACAGAATGCCTGAAAATCAATACTTAATGAAACACACACCTAAACAATATTACAACAATATAGCTATTATAAATACCATTAGTTAGTAGACATCTTGCCTCTGATCTGGTATCTTCAATAGGATTATTGGAAGCTAGCTGATTAGAATCATAACTCTTTACAGAATTTGGACCAGTAAAGTCTTTGGTATATTCATTAGCCTGCAGTATATCAGTCACCTGTAAAAAAACACACTGCCTTCATAAAAATTTGCATAAAAACACTTGCAAAAAATCACCCTTGTACCCCACCCACACTCCACTCTCCCCCATAATCTCCAACCCTCCTACCCACCTCTTGGGGCGTGAGCCTGGGCAGATTCACGTAAGACCGTAGACCAGCCTCGTCCTTACCGCAGCACCAGGCGTGCTTGACCTTGGAGCCAGCGGGACTCTTGGCTAGCTGCTTGAGGCTAGCGATTGAACGCTGCAGCGACAAGACCATCCTAGCCGCGTGCTATGACGACGACGTAGAGGACGATCTTCCGACAGTATCTTCAGCGACCTCGTCACTAGCTCTTTCCTCTGCTCCTTCCGCATTTGCAGATTATATTGTTAAGTACGACTCTGCGGCCCCCTCGCCCCGATGACGCACATACACACCTGCAGCGTGCGCGTGTCTCGCTTTCGCGTCCTTTAAGGCTTTAACTTATATTCACGATATAGGTTATAATAAGTAAGAATTGAGTGTGAGCTGCGCAGCGAGAGCTCACGCCGCATGCCACTGTGCGCCTGTATCATGTATGGGCTATTTTTAAAGTGCGTGCACGGGAGATTGAGAACCACGACGATTATGAGAGAGATCAAGAAGCATTTTTTTTCTTGTGCGCCGCCCTTGCAAGAGAGAGGAAAGATTCACGCGCGCGCGTCCGGCGCATGAGGCATTTTATCGAGTGCTCGCGGCGACGACGACGATATATAAGATACTTTTTCTTTTAAGTAAGTACTTAAGCATAGTGACGTCGTCGCGAGTCTGCGCGCACATGAGATCGAGATTGGAATACATGTTCGTTCGCTCCGCGCACTTTGCATGGAATTCATATGATCGATTGATAATAAAGCGCATACATTTATGTAATATGTATAACGCGTCTATTCGGCGGCGTCTTATCAACGTAGCCAATCTATTTCGACAAAAAGTGAAATTTTCCACTTTGGTTCAACTTTTTTTATGAACGTCGTCGGTTTGATTTATCCGTAAGAGTGATTGTAACGGTATAAGCATACGTTAATTTTACTATTAATGTTATTATCAATGCGTAATTACTCTCGGTTTTCCCTACTTTAGCCTTGCCGACGATTAATTTTCTTGTTTTTAGGCATCAATTCGAACGTTCCCGCGCAAAATCAGCTGATATTGTATACTGCATGCTGTATTGCGCGTGAAAAAATCCAATCTCTAAACACAAAGCCAAACAACAAACTGACCTTTTTTCGACCCCCGCTTCTATCCATCCCCCCGTTATACCCCAACGACCATCCCATTCACCGCGCTAATTTTCCTTCCAATTTCTCTAAAAACCCTCGCCCTATATAAGGTATCTCCCTTCCCTCAAACATGGCCTCCATTTTTCTGCCATCTCCTTGTCAACTCTCCCTCCACGAACCCTACACCCCCAAAATAAACTGACATCGGGCGACTACAGCGCCGACGGTTGCGAACTACCGTCGTTCGTTTGAATTTTCAAGTTTTGATGCGCGTTACATTGCCGCAAAGCCATATATACTTCACGAGAGTTCCGCCCGTGTGTGTCAACGGTCACCGTTGGGCTGGAGCAGTAGATAGTTTGGTGTTGTGTCGCTTGCATCCTGCGCGCGGATAAAAACTGCGGTCCAGGAAACGACGACGACGCTAACCTCGCGAGTGGTTCAGCCCGCCCGTTTGAGGACGAAGATAAAGAAGACGCGGGTGAGGATATTACTACAGCAGACCCAGTCTGTGGCTTTGCATGCGCACTTGTCATCGCGCGCGCGCGTACAGTTGGGCCCCCCGCGCGTGGAAGAGATCACGCAGGCTGCCGCGCGTCATCTTCTCGGATATCCGCGGGTATGTGGATTGATACCTACGCCGAATTCCGAGAGATTGCTGCTATGCATTTTCAAGTAGTTAGAAATTCTGCACGGCTTGATGGGAGCGTATGTTGCGTGGAACGGTGATTCATATGTAGCGCGGGGGTCCTGTTTTCCTCGGGAGGACGGAGGCGTACTATAGTGACGAAGTATAGATGGTATCGCTGGTATTTTGGTGTAGTACGCTTTCGTCTTTGTTTGGGTGAATGGGGTTTAGTGGTAATAGGCTTTTGATGCTCGTTTTGCTTGATATTTTTTTCTCTCTTTCCTAACTTCTACTTAACTTTTTCTTTCATCTGTTATAGCTTCTATTGGTGTTGATTGGTTTATTAATTGAATGATTTACTGATATTAACAACTTTGTGTTTTGTTCAATTTCATTCATGCGACAAATTTATATTTCTATTGAAAATTCATTTTGGAGCTGTAGATAGCACCATCTGTTTATTTTGATAATGAATTGTAGGTAAAGTGTACTGTAAAAAAATGAATGAAAAGTAGCTAAAATTCATTGAAAAATATTGAAATTCTATTTACAGTATTATTGTCTTTACATTGTGTTAATAAACTTGATAGCACCTTCCACCTAACATCATTTTCTGCTACATTGTAATACGACTTTTTAAGTAATGAAGTTTTTCTTCTTTATAGGATAGTCCGGTAACCCAGTGATAACAATCAATCAAAGGCAAACATGGTGTTCAACAGGAGAGATTTGACTAAGGCATTTTCGCCTAATAAAGTTAAGAAATTCAGCAACAAGAGACGCTCTGGTGGATACAAGCCAAGTACCAGTGGAAGCACAGCCACAATGCATAGTGACTCAGCACAGACAAGCATTAAAGTGATAGTAAGAGTGAGACCTCACAATGAGAAAGAATCGCAAGACAATTACAAGACAGTTGTAAAGATAATAGATGAGAGACTACTAGTATTTGATCCGAAAGAAGAAGAAAATCCATTCTTTTATAGAGGAGTTGTACAAAAAGGTCGTGACTTACTGAAGAAACAAAACAAAGAATTACAATTTGTATTCGATCGGATTTTTGATATGAGCAGTTCAAATGTAGATGTCTATGAAGGCAGTACAAAAGAGCTAATAGCAAGCTTACTAGATGGCTACAACTGCTCTGTATTTGCTTATGGAGCAACTGGAGCAGGTAAAACTCACACAATGCTTGGAAAAGATGGAGATCCAGGAATCACATATCGTACCATGGCTGAACTTTTTGCACAAATTGATCAACAGAGAGAGACCAGAAACTTTAATCTTGGTGTCTCATATCTTGAAATTTATAATGAAAATGTTCAAGATTTGTTACATAAAGTGGGGCCACTTCATTTGAGAGAAGACAGAGCTGGTGTAGTTGTAGCTGGTTTGAAAATCATCTCTATCCACAATGCAGATGAACTGCTGTGTCTTTTAGCAAAAGGAAACAAAAATCGTACCCAACATGCTACAGATGCTAATCAAGAAAGCAGTAGAAGTCATGCTGTTTTTCAAGTGTATGTCAACATAACAAATAAGTTGGATGGACAAGTGAAACAAGTTAAATTGTCTATGATAGATTTGGCTGGTTCTGAAAGAGCATCAGCAACAGGATGTACAGGTGCTAGATTTAAAGAAGGGGCTAATATCAATAAATCCCTTCTAGCTCTTGGAAATTGTATCAACAATTTGGCTGATGGAATTAAGCACATTCCTTACCGTGACTCAAAATTAACTAGGCTTTTGAAAGACTCTTTAGGTGGAAATTGCCAAACAGTCATGATAGCCAATATTAGTCCTTCTAGTGCAAGTTTCGAAGACACATATAATACTCTTAGATATGCAAATAGAGCAAAGAAAATCAAGACCAGTGTTAAGAAAAATATTGTATCTTGTCAAATGCATATTTCTGGTTATATGAAAATGGTCGAAGAACAGAAGAAGGAATTGGAAACACTAAAACAGAAATTATTAGCTTATGAAAGTGGATCTTTGCCTATATCAGGAGCTGAACCACAAAAGCCTCCTGTAAATACTGAAGATAGAACCAAGGAAATCATGGAATCGAGCAATAAACTTATAGAATTTTACAATAAGAAGAGATTACTAAATGAAAAAATATTATCTTTAGAAAGTTCTAGTAAAATTCTATATTGTAGAATCTTGTATAAAAAGGCTGCTGATAAAAGACTACATAATTTAACAGCTTCTGTACATGTCTTAGCTCAAGATGAACAAAATGCTAGTGGAAAATCTAGAGTGAATAAATCATTGCAATATTTCAAACGTCAAAGGGAAGGGATCAAAATACAAATGAAATCTGTTTGGGATGAGCTTTGTAAAGTAGAAGAAAATATAGGAGAACTAATTTTAGACATCAAAACAAAAAATTTGCACGACAAACTTGAAGATAAAATTAACTTCTTAACTTCTGAAGTTGAAACAGTAAGAATGCAGCAGCAATTTGAACACACTAAGAAAATTACAAATCTTCAACATTGTGAAATAGAATCTGTGTCTACAATAATAAAAATGATGAGTACAACTTTACAAAACTACTATAATATGATGCAAGGTGGGGGGACAATAACAGAAAAGTTGAAACAAGAATTCAAACATTTAGTAAAATCTTTAGAAGGAATAAGGAACATCAAATGGTCTGATATGAACATGAACAAAAATGAAGAAGAATTTTACAGTACAACTTGCCTAAGTGTTCAAGACCTTGATAATCCTAGCCATGGTAACATGCCAGATTTATTAGAAATTAGCTCAGATGATGAAGAACCTGAAACTCCATCACCAACGAATTTGCTGGGTACAACGTTTAACTATACTCCAACAAAAACTGTTGCATTAACTACTGATGTAACTAATGGTGATGTAATGAATTCTACTATAACTCTCAGCAATGATGCTGTTGCAGTTATAGAAGAATCTGTTGGTGGACCTGTTGAAGAATCGAATAAGTTAGATGGTACATTTTGCTTACCAGAAAGTAAAGGTAAAAAACGAGTATTGTCTGACAGCAAAAATCAAGTGAACTCGCGGTCACCAGCTAAAATAGCAAAGAAGATCTCACCAAAAAATAGATTTGAATCCAATGGAGCTACACAGCATGGAAAGGAAAACAGTAAAACTGAGTTTCCAAAGCCCACAATGACTGCAAAGAGTCTTGCTATTTTAAATAAATTAAAAGCAGACAGGATGAAGCCTTTACTCAATGATACATATAATGGAGTTCAGTCAGATACAGCATTAAAAGCTATGAGAGGAAAGGAAAGAAGAGGAATTTCATCTTCTCATCCCTATCAGAAAACCACTGTGCAAAAACCACTAACAAAGTGAGTTGAAAAGTTCATAGCCTTCAATTAAAGACAATACAATATCGTTAAATTTTAATTAAAATAAATTTTTCAGAGCAACAGCTGTACCGTCATCCCGAGTGCCTTGGTAGAAAAGTGTCAAAAATGGACCTCTGAGGTAGTTCTTGGAGCTGTATAAAAGAAACATATTTGTAAATATTTTTAACATTTTCGATTCAGTGTTAAAACAGATGATATGAAAATAGTATAAAAATAGATATTTGCCTAAATCTACCTTTTTAAATCGCCGGTAACTGTAGTCACTATAAGAAAAATAACAGCTTTTATATTTTCAACAACAAAGACAAATTTTTTGGAAAGCGAAAAATCGCCAAAGATATATCAATTGCCTATTAACGACTAACAAAATAAAAAGTATTTTCATTCATGATGAACTTTTTTTATAAAAACATATTTATTTTTAAAATGTCTTGTAAATTTACTTTTTTTACATGATTCTTGGACTTCGAAATTTCCAGAATTAATATTGTAACCAGACATTCAATTACATTGCCACTTGTGATTTGACTGGATACATTTTTTATAACTATTAAAGTTTAACGTAATCTTTACTAATAAGCTACAAACATTGCGCTTCGTATTTAACGATTACGACTGATAATTATATTAGTTTTTAGTAATAAATTACAAATTTTGTTATCAAGCACATTAATTTATATTTGATACCTTTTTGCGTGATAAATGTAAGAAGTTATCATAATTTTTTTTGAGGATAAGATATTGTAATATTTCTAAAAAAAATAATAAATATTCGTATGAAAATTTAAATCTAGGTGTCATTCCGTGGGAGAATACACGGAAGGAGCGTCAGGAGGTTTTTTCACTTTCTTTCTCCTTATCCAGCAAATCATTACTGAGGCTAGCCTGAAAACGAAACCAAATAATTACATGAAAATTAAATTTCATCTTTGAAGTAAGAAAGTAAAAAATGCGTACATATTCGTCTAGAGCACGCAACACTCTGCTTTCTATATCGGCGAAATGCTCGTCATACTGTGAACTTGCACGTCTGCTGCTGATGATCGTAGGTATGATTGATCTTGTACGATCGAACAGCGCGGCGAATGACTGCAGGAGAAAAGCTAAGAATGCTAAAGACGCTAGTACACTGATTGGATCGAAAGCTCTATAATATAAAATTTAAATATGTTTATTTCTTTATGGTTCCTAATTTCATTGATAAAGTATAAAATTAAATGTGTTAGTATTGATTATAAGATTATGTTATATTATTGAGAAATAGCTATAGAAATAAATTTCCAAAATAAAATTTACTTATTTTATGAAAGTTGGAGCCATCATTACAGATTTCCAAATCGATATTATTGTTGTCGGAAGTTATTTTTGAGGTTCTTAAAAGAATTTTAATTCTATCTTTATAATAAGTTACTTAAAAAAGAGATGACAAAAATAATTAGCAAAAGTAAAAAATTATGTAAGAACAACAGAGAATGTAACCATGGGGATGCATTATTATTTTCCTCATTCCAATCCAATTTTTTATCATCTCTTATAACTAACATAATCGATGAAAATTAATAAATAAAAATAGATTAAATAAATACTACATTGTTCTTTCATTGCTGTTGATGTATAAGGAAATTTTGCTGAGTTTTAAAATGGTTCAATAAAAATTTTAATATATTGTAAAAAATTTATGTTACTTTCCTTTTTTAAGATTTAAATAAACGCGTTAATTATTGATGGTAAAAATATTTTTATCATTTTCATTTTTTACGTCACTAAAATAACAAAAAAAAATAATAATTTACGACCCACATACGGGTCGCACCGCACGGAATATGTTAATAAATCAAATTAATGGAAATTGCGGATACGTGTGTTTATTTTAACCAAGTGTTTGCACATTTTGTAATAATAGATTAAGAAAGTTTTTTGGATGCTGTTCATTTTTTTTTTGTTTTTATAATTTGAAATACCTACTTATAATTTTGATGTTAAAATAACATTGTAAATCAGCAAACTTCGTTTAAGAAAAGGACAATTGGTATTATTAAAAAAAAACACTTCTCGGAAACTTTATAAGGAATAATTAATCAGAAAAATTTGAAAGTAATAAAACTAAATTAAAAATAATCGAAAAAACGTAGTATAAAACTAAAGTATTTTTTCAATCATATTAAAGTATCAGAGCTACTAATTCAGTACTACTTCACTTTTATTCTTCGGAACAATTTTATTACATTCTACGACGATATTTTTCATGTATTATATGTAAAGTAATTTTAACTTACGGGACAAACGGTGCAGCTGGCACATTATAATAACTCCTCGCTTGATCGACCGACCTTCCCTTCACCGGTTTACCAAACCCCTCCGTCAACGCGTTGCTGGTTAGCGACGGACGCGCGACGATCGGCTTGTTCCTCTTCGTCCAGAACTGATCGAACACGACGTTCTGCCTGATGGCCACAGCCGAGGATCTCTCACCGCTGCTACTCAAAAACCTCGACCCCGCTGCGGTTGATACATTGCTCCACAAAATTAACAGTATCGTCGTCTCCAGCGTCCTTTCCTAAACGTATACTTTGTGAAATGTGTCCACTGTGCTTTCGCAGCTTCAAGTTTTCTTTGATTATTCTATACTCGTTTACATACCAAGAGCTCATGCATCGTGCTTCAAAACATGTTGGAGTGGTTGCGCCTGACGAAAGCGTTCGCGACGCAGCGCGCGCTTTTATATAAAAAAAAGGTTCTGAGCAAGCGCGAATAATAATCGGAACGCGTTGCTCCATTTCGCCGTCACGGTTTTTATTCAATGTGGGTTGTGATTAGGGTTCTTCCTGCGTGAAAGTACTATTGCTCGTTTAAGTAATAGGCCAAAAGGAAAAGATATAAAACGATAATTCGGTTAGTATTAAGTATGTGCTCCAAATTCTGTAAATAAAGAGGATATGACGAAAAGTCATTATAAATTAAACCATAGAAAATTTCCGTTTACTTTCTATATAATTGTTTTTATTTAATGTCACGTTTCTTATAACATAAATAAAAATAATGAAATTCTCAATATTTGGAATTAAGGTATTTTAATAAATTTCTAATATTTACAAGTTATAACAAAATTTATTTATTTTTCTGGATCTTCATTTGCAGGCTTAAAAAACAACAACTTTTTAACAGCTTCCTTATACTTATTAATAGAATATTCATCTTCACCGTTATTGACTAAATCTGTAACAGCAATTTTGTATTCTGTAGCATGGGGTATGTGCTCATAATCATAATCCTGTGGAATTTTTGGCCAGGTATATATAGTAACCAGACTTTTTCTACTTTGGTGTTTGTCCCAGTCATAGTATTCCATATCAACAAGAGTCTTTTCATCCTCCCAGGCTTCTTTCCTCTATAAATATACATTTTAATAGAAATTTAAAAATTCATTTTTATGTATTGTAAAAAGAAATAATGTTTTGTAAACATACCCAAGATTCATGATACACTGCTGTCAATAGATATTCTGCATAATCATAATTTTGTATTCTCATAGGACAGCGATCAGCTGTGATCGTTATTAGATCACTTTCCTGATCATATTTTTCCCCTAGCAATCTCAGTAGTTTATCTTTTGCATGAGAATCTAGATTCAAGCTAGATAATTTTACTCTAAAACTAACTATTCTTGCCAGTGGATCTCTTATAGATGGACCTGAATAGCAATAATCTGACGTGATAACTTCCAGAGGGAAATGTTTTGTACATTGTTCATCTGTCTCAAGCCCTTCTGGCCACTCTGTACAGAATTGTTTTAATGCTTCACAATGCTTTTTGATAGCAGGTGGAGTTAAATGTAGGAAATTTGGTATTTTCATCAACTCTGCGTTCCCATATTTTGCTGGTGGTGCCTGTCCTTTCATAGGATATCCTTGCCGTATAGGGAGGGGTACAACAGCTGGATGAAATGTTCGTTGTCCTGGCCAAACTGATGTCCAATCTTGGTCGACAGGCATCTCTTTGCTTCTTGGGGGCAAACTGTCATATTTTCTGGAAACTCTTTGTTGTCTTTCTTGCTTCTTAGGTACAATTTGCAATATTCGAAAGCCATCTGAAATATACCAATTATCAATGCCTATTTTTATTAACTCAAATCTTATGTTCTAGTATGAATAGAACATTTACGTGAGAGTAAAACCAAGTTCTATTTTTATAGCATTTATTGAGGTTGAATACCTTTTTTAAATATTGATAAGGACAGAAGTATAAAGTTAAAATCATATTAAAAAGAACAAAGCAAATAATTTTAACACAGGAGAATTTAAAGAAAGTTGATATTCATATTAGAAATCAAAACAATGAGATTCTATATCAAATAGTTGATGACACACTAAACAACAAAAGTTGAATACTTGCATACAATTTCTATTTATTTAAACAAATATACTTGCAGAAAACTCTACAATTGAAAAAGCTCTACAATTTCACTACATTACATGATCAAACAACAACAGTCCAGTCCCCACATCTCACCTTTATCAACACCCGTGACGGTCGTGTTGGGTATCTTGGCCTTCGTTACGCCACGCGTCACCGTCAGACTGCTCACCCGGGGCCTCAGAGCATGACCACTCCTCTCGCAAAATCTCGCGACGATGGACATTGTCGCTTGTTAAGCAACAAAACAAAACGTCGTTCGTTCAACAATCACAGGGCCGCCGACATAACCTCGAATTCGGCACGCACCGTTCGCTGTGTCCTTCTGCTAGAGACTGCGTTCCAAATCCGGTGTTTCGGAGTCTTGTTGTAGGAGTCGGGGGCGCGGCAATATCCGAGAAGAATTTCCAGCGATGACAAGTAAGTAGTTCGTTCGGCGAGGCTCTGTGGTGCACGCTTGAACACGAATCATCATTCATTCATGCGCGAGACGCGGAGCGTGTGCTGTGTTTTATTGCGGCGATGTAATTAATTTGTGGGGGACAGTGGCAAAGAGCGTGCGAAGTGCTTTGTGTGGTGAGAATAAAGTGGCGGTTTGTAACTTGTAAGTACTTAAGTGGAAGACATGTCGTTTAAATAAAGTTAGCGAAGTAGGATGATAGTCATAGAATATTTTGCTTAAAAGGAAATAGTCGTGGGTGAGTAATCTTATTTTATATATTATACAATATATATTATCACTAAATCCAGTTCTAGTCTTAAACTATAAAAAATAATCCAACGAAGATATGACATTTCCTTCTATATCTACGAGTCTACGACGTAAAAAGAACCACATTCCTTTCGTATCTTATCATGCGGATTGCAAACTCTTTTCATCCTCCAAAAAAGTACACGCTCATTAAAACTTCAATTATACACGCATTCGTCATTCATCCTCTGCTCCAACCAACAATTAATCCATTCACCGCACACTTTCAGAACCAAAGAAATAAACGAAAATGGACCAAAGACCAAAAATCGAGGACTACTCGCAGTACGGCTGGCTAAACAATGACGACGATGACGACGACGACGAGGAAAACTCGCGGCCCCAAGTCGTCGACGTCCTTCCGAAGAAGAAGCAACAGCTCGGCGGCAGGAGCGGCAGAGATAAGCAGCTGCGCCGCGAAGTAGATAACAAGCCGGCCGTGGCAGCGCAGGGAGATAAGGGCGCGGTGAATCACGGGGCGACTTTGCCGTCCGTCAGCTCGGTAGCCGGTATGTGTGTATTGGGTTTGTTTTGAATGAAGGGTAGGGGAAAAGTATGTTTGGTCTTGATAGGAAGTTGCATTTATTTGCTTTACTCAAGTTTGCTTTTTATTTATTTATGGGAATAATTTGATGAGCGAGAAATGGATCTAATTCTGATAAAATTGTTAGAAATCGGTATGTATACATTAATGGATCTAATTCTGATAAAATTGTTAGAAATCGGTATGTATACATTAATATTATTTTTTCGGAGCTGCATTGAACAATAATAAATTCGTGCTCCAAAATCCTTTTCGGAGTAAAAGTTATTGGTTAGTAAAAAAGTTAGTTTTTTAATTTTAAAATGTTTAATTATAATAAGATACTGCAAAAACAGTGTAGATTACTAATTTTATAAGTGTATATATAAAATTGAAAATCGATACAAAACACTTATTAATATTTAATTTTGTAATAAGCAGCAAGCCGCAATTACGATAGATTAAACTTTTCAATTACTCAAGAGTAATCAAGTTCCATACACTACAATTTTTTCCAAGACCAAAACCAAAAAACGTTTTCCCAACTCACTTTTCAAATTTCCCCACATTTGCTCCGATTCCATATCCCTCTCCT
>JAPYZO010001144.1:0-42088 GCA_030522905.1 Torymus flavipes | reverse complement strand
ACACACACACAACGAGAGAGCAGCGGATATACCGAGCAGCAGCCCCCATGGCTTTTCGCTCTCCCGGGTTTGCGCATTCGGATTCTCGAGAAATTAACGACGCTCGCTTACATTAGAGCGAACTCGAAACGTGTACGCTACTGTAGCTATCAATGGCGGCGGCGATTTTTCTCGCCGGGAGGAGAGAGAGAGGGATGAGGCGAGCGAGCGGCTCGTGAGCGGAATCGACCCTCGCTCCTCTGGAAATTGGTTTTTCATTATTTTGTGCGCTCGCCGTTGCTGCTACTGCCTCTGGCCTGATTAATGGATGTTCGAGTATTGCTACTGCTGCTACTCGTATATAGTCTAGTAGGTATAGGCGATCGATTCGGTTAGTTTTTGATGCACCCTAGCGAGCTCGTGGGCAAAATTGACTCGGGACGCGAGGTGTGATCGGCGCTGCTATATTGATCTCGTTTCGAGATTATCTGTAGATTGCGCGCCCGCTAAAAGAATAGAAATGGCTTTCGGCACTTGGGAAAATGAAAAATTCCGCTATTCGGAGAATCGATATTTTCAATTCTACATTACTAACTGATGATTATGATTAAATTTCGGTTCTCAACTTGTTTTGTATTCGTTTGATGAAAGCATCATTAACATGAATTCTTTCTAAAAAAAAATCCGAAAAATACTACATTTAATAGCAGGAATCCTTTAGAGTATTTAATAGCTGTAGAACAACCAAATGAAACCTTAAAGAAAGGAGTATCTTTAACACCTATACCGCCGTCCGTAAAACACCCTCTTTCAACTAAAAAAAAAGTGAATCAAGCACCACTTCTCTCGTCGGCGAGCACCTCATCCAAGGTCCAAGTTCAAGTACCTCGGCAGTGCCCGGAGGCCAGCGCGCGCCCACCGTCTGCACTCGCTTTTTCGCCGCCGCGTGCCGTTCTCCTCCAGGCGTAAAATTGTAAATAAGAATGGACCCGCATCGCCCCGTCCCCTCATTGTCTAGCACCGCGGCTCGCGCGTTCATTTTGCGCGAGCGCCGGAATTTCAGGAATGAGAGAGAGGGGGCAAGTGTCGGAGGGACAGCCGCACAGTGAGGGCGCAAGCGAGAGAGGGAAGACAGCCCGAGAGACATTGTTCAAATTGCGGCGAGAGGCAGAGAGACATCGATCACCGCGCCAGCGGCAACTCAGTTCCCCCGGGGACGACGTGCACCACCTCCGCATTTATACCCTTTACGCCTCGACAGTTTCCAGAACTTCCAGCGCGAGCGCGCTCTACTTCCGCGCGGGAAAGAGGGCGACGCGAGCGTCTTGAGGGTCTTTTCGAGAGAGGTGAGATCGTCGTGGTTTGCTGCGCCTCAACCGAATTCGCTACGCGGGCCTGCGTCGGTGTGAGTGAAAGAGGGAGGGTGATGTCCGACCCTATAGTGATGATTCGTGCTGTATATAGTTTTCTTGTACTCGGGGAATAATAGATCAACGGTTGTGGTTGGCTGTGGATTCGAACGGTATGCATATATTATACGAGAATTAACAAATTCAAGTTACGCTATTGGTATTATTGATTCAAAAATTGGGTTACACAATAACTGAATTTCCGTAAAGATGAAGCATATATATTTAAAGAAAAAAAAAATAAGAAGAACCAAACTTTTTCATGGGAAAATTAATTTTTCAGAGTTACAGAATATTCGCAATTTCATAGAAATCCGAAAAATATATAGAGGTATACGATCTAATCGCGGATAAAAATTCATTTGAACGGGAAGAATAAAAAAGGAAAACTAACGGGGAGACTTCATTCGCAGAATTTGCCGATGAATGAGCGCTATGGGCTTGCGCGGAGGGGCAGTAACATATTTTCACCTAGTGCTCGATCCTAATAACATTGAAATTTTTACAAGCCGCTGCATCGCTGGACAAATTCTTGGCACACCTCCAGGATGCGAGGCTCTGATTCATACGGAGATTCGGCCGTTTCGCGGCCGGCGTACGTTTCTCGTCTCTCTCCGCATGCGGAGGGAGACCCGCACCACTGCTGCTGCGTTATTTATGTTTTATTTATTTGCCGGGAAAGCGGAAAATTCGATGAAATGCAGTGCGGTATTTTCAATCAAATTTGAATGTTATTAAATTATAAAGACCGTTTTATTTGGCGAAATGATGAAATTGATGTGGGTGTTGGTATATTTATATTGAATTTGATAAAAACCAAAAAATATTATTTTGTGATTGCGTCTTTAATTAATGCGCATATATAGTAAAGTATTATATAAATTTTATATTTCAAAATCTTAATACATTACCAAAATAGGTTATAATTAACAAAAATGAAGCTTTGATACTATAGAAGAAAACACATGAGTAAATAGATTACGAGAAACAAAATTGATCTAAAAATAGAAATTTGCATGAATTAATTCACATTGAGAGTGGGGATTATATCCAAATCCCATTATACAAACTAACTTTTTTTTCGCATCTACATATCAGCACTTCTTCAAGCTTGCAAAAAAGCAACACACTGACACACCATACGGAACATTTCAACATCCTTCAACACCCTTCCTGGCTCTTCAAAATAACCATCTGAGTGTAATACAGACGCCGGGAATAAGTCGCGCGTAGAAAGTGGACAAAAAACGCGCGACGGCCAGTTCTCTCTATCTCTTGAGTCTCACAGCTGCCGAATGAAACTTTAGTCCTGCGGCTCTCGTATATATATAGCCGTCGTAGTCTCACCCAGCCGCGCGGCGCCTCGACTCTGCGCCTAGGAGGCAAAAGTACTCGCTACTAATTAATCCTTTTAACCGGGCTCAAATTTAATTAATCCAAAAGTTATGTGGTCGTCGTCGGCCCGCTACTTCCCCCAGTCGCTTCCCTGAAAAGACGGCAAGACGCTGCCGCGCGACTTCGTTGTTCTCCTTCCCCACCCCCCGTAATTCTCCCTCTTCTTCTTCTTCCTCGCGGGTCCTGATGTTCCGCCTTTGCTGCTGCTCCTTGTTCATTCTTTTACTGTCTCTGTACTTCAGACGGCGTCCCACTTTTTGCATTCTTTTGCTCTTTGCTGGAGCCTGGAACGAATGATATTAAGGATGCTTTATTATACTGAAATCTTATGTTATAATTTGCGGAAAACTGATTTCTGGATATTATTTATGAATGAAATTATTTAATGACATTATAATATTTTAGGTAAATGCTCTTACGTGTGTAGTTGTATGTATTATCGTATTTCGTGTGTAGGTTAATTGCAAGTGGTAAAAGCAGCGGTCCAACAATAAAAAGGAAACTGCTATGCGAGCTCGTACAGTGTGAAAGAAACTTTCTTCATTGCTAACGGGTGAATAAAGTTAAAATTAACAAAATTGCTCGCCTGCAACTGTAAAGATTTTACTAACGTATTATTGTTCTAAATAAGAAAAGCTCTCCTCTAGTTGCGAATACAACCGGAAATATATAGTACTCTTAAAAAAAGTTTTCCTATTATTTCATTAATAGATTCATACACGTGTTCTTATTTCGTAATTATTGTTAACAATGAAAGTTGCATGAAAAGTTTTCAGCTTTAATTTTAGTTACGACGTTTTACATAAAAATTACTTTCAATAAAACTTGTCTTTAATGCTCCTTTTAAATCTATTTATAGGTCAACCTTAACAAAATTGATATACTATAGCAAAACACATCATCCGCTTGATAAAATAAAAAATGCATTGTGAAGTCTCCCTGGCACAATTTTCTCTCCCTCCCCCCCGCTATCGACAGCACTTTCAGTACATTAAACAAGCGAGCTTTATTCTTTCTCCAATATCACCGAACGCAAAAACAAAAGATCAACCGCCACCGAAATCATCCCTCACGCCCTACTTTTTCCTGCACTCTCGTAATCTCTTCCCCTCTACACCTTCTCATCCCGACGAAATCTCATATATATATTATAAGTACTCTCTTCGAAAGTCCAATTCAAAACCGTTCCACCTGCGCGTATCCTCTTTCACGCGCGCGTGCGGAAAAATTATATATTTCCTTCTCTCCGCGTGTTATATATCTCATTCGCGCAGCGCCTCCCTCGCACGACTCGAGAGAGATCGTTTTAAATTAATTAGTCGTCGGCCGCGGCGCCGCTTTTTCTCGCTGCTTTTATTATATGCGGGAGCGGCGCAGAAAAGAGGAGTCGTATTTCCCGACGGCGCTCCGAGAAGGGCGCGAAATAACGTCGTTTATTTCCTCGTTACTGCTAGTTTCCTTCTGTCGCTGCAAATGGAAATGCAATGTCCGAGGTATTTTTATGGATTCGAGAGAGGGAGAGGGGGAGTTATATGCGCGTGAGAAAAGGAGAGGCGACGCGTCGCCGAGGGCCGTCGCGCGCGAAACGAAAGGTGTATTAAAAGCTTTATGTCAACCCCGCGTTTGCGTTGATAATTTATTTATATTTAATGGCGGCGGTGCAACCTTAATGCGCAATAATAAGCTGCTTTATTTAATATTAATGATGATAACAATGAATAATTCGTTTTCTTATTGGAACAGCTTGCAAAAAATACTTATTTTTTAATAAAATACTATAGTGCGACTGCGAAGAAATTATTTTCTTCGCTGTCTACATAAAGCTAGATTTATAAAAGGGAACAATCCGTTTATTAAATGTTAAGTACTGTTTATTAAGTGAGGAGAAAGATAATGCGTTGCGTGTGCCGTCTCTGTCTAGACTGACGACTGCGGGTATATGCATGTGGCACGAATCGACTGGCTAAATTGCCTACATAATGCACTTTATGTATATTTAAATCTTTTTATTCCTTTCAAAATCAAGTATTCAAAATTAAAATTCTCAAATATTGCAGTTTAAAATAAAATCAATTAGCAGAATTCACCAAAAAGCAAATCTATACAATATAGTAATAAATCGCGCGAAAAAACTTTTGCTCATAGTCCAAAGAACACCCTCAAAACTTCATAAAATAATCAGTCAACCCGAAACCAAGCGATTCAAGCAGACCTACAACTATGTATACAAGCATACGGATCAATTAAATTAATTCACCGAGTAGATTCCTTCGTGACCTCGCCCTCTGCACATCACTTCACATAACGCACATACACACAGACGCGCGCGCTTGCATACTTCACGCGATGACCAGCATCGGTCCACTACTCCCCTTCGGCATCATCGAATTACTCGCGGAGCATTAACCCTGCGCCGCTGCTCTCCCATATCTATCTCTATCTCTCTCCCTCCCGCACTTCATCACACCGAAATCGATTAAAGCCTCAACGCGGCGGGAGAAAGTGTCATGTAAAAAAGTGCGATGCGTGTACATAAGGGAGGAGCAGCTGGTTACACCTTGCACCCAAGATCATCCCCGCGAGTTTATTATCAACGAGGGCGCGCGCAAGTTTCGGGACCGACACGGGGGAATAATCAATCTCGCAGTCCGCGCAGCGCTCGGCAGCATGATGCTCTCGCAACGTCCCCCCGAGAGGGGACACATACGTACACGCAGAGCGAGGGGCGCGTGATATTGCGCGCGAGGCGCATGACAATGGTGATTATTAGTATTTCTGAGACGTTCACCGTTATTGCTAATTTGCGGGCTTAATTAATTGCGGCGGTGGGATTGCAGTTTTTGCAGGGTCGTGGGAATATGGAGGGGAAATTGTCGCTTGGTTTGTGGAGAATATCAATATCAACAGTTTTATTATATGTTGTGTTAACACAATAGCTCAATCTCTTATCTCTATGTCTTAAGTAAGATAGATTTAATAATGAATAATATAGCAAGATGAATCTTGATATTGTATTGGCTTGCCTCAATATTCTAGACAATAATCGATACAATATTTATATATAGTTTTCGATACAATATCAAGATTGTGGTGTCAAGAATGTTAAGAATCTTTTCTTGTCTTAAAAATAACTTAACATTTTCTAATCGTAATAATTTATCGAAATAATTATTACTCAATAAACTTCAGTAGTTGCTGACGACCATCTACTAACGAGATGTTCGTGTGATAAAGGTTGGCGAGGTAGTCGGCGACGCGCTATATATCCCCTCTGGCCGGCTTACTTAGGTATATGATGCTACAGGGATAGGGTGCGCCCCCTAGCGGCGGCGCATTAAGTAGATTCTGGTCGGCGGCACATATATGGCGGGAAAAATCAATTTTCAAATTTAGCATTTATTTATACTTGTGCTGAAATTTTATTGCTTTTGTATTAAACCTAGTGTATAAATTACATTCCGTAACATTATTCTTACAATTCAGTAACATTTATAACAAATATCAGGGGGTGTGAGGTCCTCGCAAAAAAGGAAGCTACGGAGACGTACGACAGTGAACAAGTCAATTATTTCAAAAACTTACTATTTTACGTCGCGTACCTTCCTCTTGTACGTAATCTCTCTAATTTTTTAAACAATCGACTCGCTTTTTTCGCTCGTCTGCGTAACTCCAATAACTCGCTCTCACGCAGCCCTATACGAAACATAACATTGTTTCGTTCCTACAAGTAAAAGAACTTTGCAAATATTTGTTGGTTCTGTTTTTAGAAACGATTAGGGTACGTGGAATGTTATTGTATAATCATAATTCAGACAATTATATCGACAAAAGTTATTCATAATTACGAACTATTGAATGCTTTGTTAGATATTTCAAAAGCTAAGATGATTTGCTGAATTATACTAAGAATATAGTAATTCAGCGTAAGAATGATTTAACATAATAAATACATTTTCTTAATACAAATTCAAAAGTTAATTCAATCGAACAACTATTCTGCAGCAATTATTAATATGAAAAAAGAAGAAGAATAAAGAGCAAGAGCAGCAGCACTGGAGGAAGGAATCATACACGCGGAAAAACAAGCAGGAGGCAGCTTTCGGAATAGTAGAGCGGCAGCGCGGCGCTCGTGTATTTACCTTTGCTTGCTAATTTACCTTCCGTCTAATGAGAGAAACTCTCAGCTGTAGAAGGGAGCGAGCGAGCAAGCGAGAGAGAGGAAGAGATAGAGACTGGGCCGCGCAAACCACCTTATTACTGTAGGGCAACCGAGGAGCGGCAAGATAAGACAAAGACAAAAGACAAAGATAAAGATTTAATTGTAAGCTCTAGGATGTAAATAGACCGGGCGAACGCGCGTCTACCTAGCTCTCTACGAGAGCATTTAGGCCAGCAGTAGCAGCACGCTGTAGTTTATACGATCGCGTAACGTGTGCCGTGATTGAAAGTTTAGCTCGTTTCAGGCCCACGTTGCGACCACGGTGCGGAAGTTATTAACAAATTAGAAACGTAGTTAGTGGTTCTTTAGAGGTATACAGGCGATATCCTTGGCAATTTCGAAAAAGTGTATTAAAGTTGGCAGCAGAGATTATTTTGCGAACTCTCCGAGTTCCTCCGTTTGGCACCGATAAATATTTATTCGCTGAGAAACCATCGTGACCCAATTTCAAGATAAATGTTGTGATGTGTAGAGTAGCATGACTCGTCAAAGTTTAAATACCACTTCGATTTCGTGCTAGTTTGCGCTCTGTTTATTTATCGTTGATAGAGAAACACTCTTTGCGCTAAGACCCCCGAGTGAAAACAGATTACGGATAATGCGAGGAAAACGCATTTAAGGATCGGAAAATTGGTTTCCCATTATTAAGCGTATAATAGAAGACGAAGGACAGGAGCAGAACGACTCAATAACCGAGGGGTTGAGCGTTTATTTTTATTACGCTTCAAGTCGCGCGCACTCGCCGTTGTAAGATGGAAAATCCAGGAAGAAATGCAGGAGAGACGCGCGAGAGAGAGAAAAGGGTCGCCGTTGTCGCGCTGCGCTTCTTCCTCGTCTTTCTTCGGCTGCCCGGGGGCGCAGTAAATTTTGTTATTTCCCGGAGGCATTGCGCGCGCTCGACTCCTCCATTAGCCTCCCTCCTTCTATCCACCCCCGCTACTTCGAGATCGGTTTCCAATGGAAAAATATTGGTGCGACTAATTAGGCTCTCGGTCTTTTTTTGCGTGACGTGCACGCGCTATACCCAGTTCGGAGAGGAAAGCGATGTACCGCTCTGTATTTTTTCTCCTCGTGCTCCTTTTTTTCTCTCTCTCACTCTCGTCTCTATTCCTCATTTTCGTTGCGCAAGCGCCGCGACTGTGCCGTCACCATCAGCGCTGAAATAAAAAGAGGGCAAAATAATTACCAGTGAAGAAGTGGAAAGCTAAACAGTCACAGTACTTATTATATATTGCATTGTAACGAAAGGGCCTTTGTGCTGATGGAATGGTTTTGAGTTCCACTTTGTTTTGGAAAAAAGTGAAGTAATTGTTCGGCGAATCAATAGTGTTATACAATACTAAGACTTTGTGAAAATACTTATAATTTACGTTCATATGAAAAAAAAAATATCGGAATCTAGTGGAAGACAAAAGCAAGGCTTATTATGTAAACGTTTAAATAGTCAAATATAAAAATTGTTGTCTCTTCACAAACGAATAAAAGAAACCACTTGCTCTAGGAAAGAAAAAAGATAAACGAATCGTCAGAATTGAAGAACAAGTTTATGTACCATGTCATGGTCAGGAATTTCTTTCACCCTTTCTTCTCGAAAAAAAGCGATCAAACAAAGCTCTGAAGATGATACCACTCTATCAAACGAGCCAGACTCTAGCTCCCGATGGACATGATAACTCAACTACACACGCGCTAAACAAGAGCGCTAATAAAGAGAGCGAGCATAAGGAAAAGAATCGCGTATATAGAGAAGAGGGAACCGGATTGCTATATATATATATATATATATAAATGTAGCCCTTCGGAGGGGGAGACCAAGGCCCTATATGCGCTCTAGCCGCGCGACCATTGTTACTTAACGCGGGTTCGCGCACGCGGCCGGGCATTGTTGAAGTTCTGCCAAATGCCGGGGAGCCAGAGAAAGCGAGAGCACAAATGTACGTATACGTTTGAATTTGGAGTACGGTAATATCGTGCCGCTGAATGGGAGCCTCTCCTTTGGGGCTAGAGCTTCGAAATGATCGCGTGCGCGCTGGTTCTCTTTTTTTTCTCTCTTTCTTTCATCGCAAGTTTCGTTTTTTATGATTATTGTTGTCAAAGGGGTCGTGGCGCGAGAGATGATGTGTGGAGATTATGACACCGAGTGGCGCGGTCTAATGGAGATATATGGCCGTGGGGATGAATGCGAATATGTGCGCCCTTCTCTCGATCTAATAATTTTATATGTGATGCGAAGGATGGGACAAACGAAGAGGAAAGGGGGGAGAGAGAATCGAAGGTAATATGTTGCGAAATCGGCTCGGTTGTAATTTGCTTTGTGTGCCTCGGATGGATGCAATCATTCAGCAGAGATATTGTGTGCGACCTTAATTTGTAGAGCTTAGCGTTAGATGGGGTAGTTGTGATAAAGTTATAAATCTAAGTCAGTATGGTATTTAAAATGTGGATTACATTATTTAAGCCGAGAGGTGCTATATAGTAATGAGATTAATTTTGATATATTTATGGCGGTAAATGTAAGAGTTGGTTTATAAATTAAAATGTGTTAGTCCCAGCGGGATTTGAGGCACAATACACGATATATGAGAGTGTATGGGTGTTATAAAGTCATAGGTCTGTAATGCAAATGAATTGCTTTTAATCCCTAACAAGGAAAGTTATCGTATAGCAATAAATGCGTGTAGCTCGAAAAAATACTTCAAGGCTTATACAAATGATTAAGCATTAACTCTAATTTTCATCCATGATGTCAAAAAGGACATCTGCCTTTGTATACACATATCCAGCGATTGTAGCAATAATAGGCAATTTTTAAATGTACACCCGTCCATTTAACTGGAAAAACGGCTTCTTTTACTTTGTCTTTTATTTTAAGCCGTCTTTCGTTTTTCTTGTCATTAAAAATGCGACCCAGTTTAGAATCTGTGCATTGAAGATGAGTTTTTCTATTTTCACAATTGCAGCAAAGTTAAAAAAAATTTAATTTTTTTACTATACTGTTCTTACTACAAAATAATAGTGATTATCGTAAAATAACAGCAACTGTTTATTTGACCAATATGAGCCTTTGTCTTATAAATCAGATACTATTGAGGATGAAGCAAATAAGCTTATTTTTTGTCGATGCATTAATCCTCAAAAATGAGACAAAAACAATCCAAGGTGGACAATGTATTTAATAATAACAATATCTTTAACGATCTTAACATCCTACAAATCTTAATAATATTGTCATTATTTCGTTTCAACAACGAATGAAATATCATTTCACATCCCTGTCAACATATATACCTAGATGTCGCTCGCCATTATGCATAACAAAAAAAGTCTCAAACTGTAACCAACGTGTTTCACTCAGTGAAAAGTAGCGACCAAAAGTTAAACAACTTTGAAGCGAAATCCCCCGACAAAAAATCTGGAACAGTGCAAAGCACTCCTCGCGCCGTGAGGAGACGACCGACCTGCAACTCTTTCTCATCTCTCTCTTACTCTCTCTCTCTCTCTCTTCTCGCAGCATCAATTCAGCGCGGAACAGCTCGTGCACACCCCCATTCACGCGCACACATGCCCACGCGCTCGCTTCGCTTATACGTATAAAGCGCGAAATAAAAGAGAGAGACAGAGAGAGGCAGGCAGCGAGTATACGCGCAGAACTCATTCTTTCTCTCGCTGGCCTTTCTACACAACTTCGAGTGGTTTCGTGTGCGGCTGAATGACTCGTGGCCATTAAAGCCGCCTCTCTCTCTCTCTCTCTCTCTCTCTCTCTCTCTCTCTCTCTCTCTCTCTCTCTCTCTCTCTCTCTCTCTCTCTCTCTCTCTCGCGTCCGCCCTTGTAAATGCGGAACTCTGTCGTCTCTCGGGCTATATAGCGACCGTCTCTCTCTCACTTCCTATATATATATGTATATGTATATATATACATAACAAAATGCAAACGCTTCTGCATAACGATAATGAGTTCCATTCCGGTAATGAGGTCGCACGCCATTGAAATCGCCCCGACTGAGACGAGCTGCTTTTTCTCTCTCTCACTCTCGCGCTTGTCGTCGTCGTCATCGTCGTCCCTTCGGTTCGCTCGGGACTTTTCAGAGAACGAGAGCGAGAGAGGAAGCGCAGCAGCAATAGCAGCAGCAACGACGACGGCAGCGGCTAACGAACGCGGAGAGGGAATAACAGTTTCGAAGGAATATCTACCTGGGCGTAAGCTCGCGAATCGAGCCCCGTTTCGAGAGCTGCGGGAATTGCGCGAGGGCGTTGCGCGCGAGTTTTCAATTTTTGAATGGGATTAGGAGGAGACGTAATTAGCAGGAGAGAGTCCCAACCCTCGCCGAAAGCGACAGTTGACTCGACGAAAATTACCCTTGGCGTCTTTACGCCCGCGGCTCGTTTTTCCGCGGAGTTCCCTTTTATGTTAGTGCTACTTTCAGAGGCGCGGCGAGGTCATTGGGTGATCATTGGTTCGAGATGGTTTTGTCCTGAGGTGACGGCTTTTAATCAGCTTAAATATCCTGACGAATTTTAGATGGTGGCAGTGCTTGAGCTTTTTGAGTAAAAGAAGAATTTGTCACAGTATAGTATGCTGAAACACTATTATTTTACTATATTCTTAAAACTTATGTAGTTTCGTGTAATAGAGCGAAATGCGAAGTTGGTTTTGGAATTTCGTCTTTCAAATTAATGATTGGGAACTGTTAGAGCGAGCAATCCGGAAAAGTCGTTGAAGTTAATGAATAAAGTGAACGAAAGTTTCTAGGAATTAAGTTGAGGATTGACCTAACCATTACGGGACAGTTTTCTTTCTTGTCCAGACTCACTTTTAGTGGCTTTCGGTCTTAAACTTTGTACTTTCAATGGAACCAGCTCGACAATTAGCGAAAGAAGGTGGCAAAACAGTTAACTCTCTGCTGTCCTGGAGTCACCAATTTCAAAGCACCACTTATATTTAGCCAGAAACTTTAAACTTTGTTCCTTTTATTATCTGACACTCTTGTTTATCTCATTTATAACGTAATGCAATTAGTACAATAATATAGTTTAGATTGTTTGACGACATTATAAGAGAAACTTTTTCAATTGGAATTTTATTGTAACTAAATTTATGAGGGAATTTTAATCTATCAGTATAATCTGATCAAGATTACAAATATTGGATGATTGTCGTTTAAGAGAATTGTTAAATGCAGTGTCAATATGTACTCTGTATGATTTAGCGTTGTAGCGGGAATGTGTACTTTGGGAGACTAGGTTATGTGAGAAAATCCATATTTGAGAACTGGAGAACTTCAGTAATAATGAGAGTTGAATGTCGCAAAAGAAAAATGCTAATTGATATCTTGCAGCTATTTAACTAATTTAAAATTATGAAACACATAATAGATAAATTTATTGATATAGTATGTTAATTTCTGTTTTGCTATATGCACGAAGAAAGTTTTTCAATAAATTATCATTAAATTGGCGTTAAATGAAGAAGAATAGTAGATGATTCAAGGATTTCTCATTCGTGCTTTCCTTATTTATTGCTTTTATCTGAAACTACACAAGAACGAGAGCATAACTGATAATATATTTTCAAATTTAGTTGTGAGTAGCTAATGGCCATTCTACCAAGGTTATTTAAATAAAACAAATGTTCACCAAGGTTTCGAACACGTATTATATACTTTTTATATATTCTTAGACCTTGAAGAGCGACGTAATAAATGTCCGAAACGTTTGTGAACGTTTGTTTTATTTAAACAACCTTGATAGGATGGCCATTAGCTACTCACAACTAAATATCTATCAAAACTACCATCAGCTTCAATAATCAAATTAACATATATTTTGAAAGTGCTGTAAATTTATAATTTTATTTCATAGATGCAATAGAAGTTTTAATGAATGGCGAATAACATGCGGATTGAAAATGTGTACATCGAAACTATAGTAACTAACGAACTAATTCATAATTTATTAGTTCACATTCGTTTTATTTTATCAGCAATATACATAAAGTATTTCTTAGTTATTAATCTCCTCCTCGCAACCACCATCTTCGGAACGATTTATCCGCGTTTCCGTATAATATACCAAAGTCGCGTGCGCGGTTTCTTAAACGATAGCCGGGCCCGGGCGTGATTGAACTTATCCGGAAGCGAAACAATATTCACGCGCAGCCCCTTACACCGAATATATATATATATATATATATATATCTCGTTCAAGACGAAGAGCACAGCTCTCGCGCGCAGATAGTTCTGGCCATTGTTGCGCGCCGCCGCAGCGAGCGCAACGAACTTCCACGGCGCTGCATGTAGCAGCCAGCCAATTTTGGATTCGGAATGTTGTTCCCGACGTATTGCCGCGTTATATTGCGCCGAGCGCGCCTCTGCGTCTGTGTTTCTGTGTTTGTATGTACCTATATACATATACAGATGTGTATACATCCTATACCCCCGCGGCACCGAAATTGCACTGTTTGTAGGTACGTGCCGGCAAACAGGTAAATCAATTTTCGGTCGGACGTGGCGGTTTAAGGAACGGCGAATATATATACGCGCGCTCGTGTCGATGTGCTGTATGTGCGAGAGAGAGAGAGAGAGAGAGAGAAAGGGGCTTCATTTGTTTGCTTGTGGGAGTGAAAAATATATAGCGGTGCTACTGCTGCTCTGGGTTGCGAATAAATAATTCGGGGCATTGCAATTACACGATTGATTGGTTGACTGATTGGGAGAGAAAATTACGGGCCGGGATTACGTTCTTTACACGGGGAAAATGTTTTTCCTGGTCGTGCGGTTATATGTTTTCAATTAATCAGAATACACTATGGCATATTTCTCTGTTTACGCGTGTGTTTATTGAATAATTTAAGGGGAATGCTGCTTTATTTTCCAAGGCTTTTTATTATCTTATTTATCGCGTTTAATAGTTATTTTCAATGAAGTATGGTTGACAATTTTTTTTTATCCGAAAAAATTACATACTTTATGATACTTTTTGAACAATTTGTTTCTCTTGTTTAGTGTGGTAAATGTAAATTTGAGTCGGTTTACGCAAATAAGCGCTCTGCAAACTTTGGTGAAAAACCATGTAATGTCTATACTATATAAGTAGATTGACCTATTTTGAAATGCGTTCCTACACTTGCCACCCAGCTTAGGTTTAACTATTGGCTGAATAACTTTGTAATTTCATCTGTGTATTCCAAATAGTTGTAACTAGGAGGTTAACCACGCAATTACTAAGAGAGCGTGCTTCCCTTAAAAGAGACGGCTTGAGGTAATAAATTGCTATTTCCGTGTGAAAATTAATTTCTCACGCAGCCTAATTTTGTTGTAAGGTAGTCGACTCGATCAATTAAAAGGTTGATTTTATCGTTTCAAAGAAGCCGCAAGCAAATTTTTTTTATATGTTGCATCATCTAAACTAATATTCAAACAGTATCGTGATAAATTTTTTTTTTTTTTTATTTTCGATAACATATAATATTGCTAATTTCTATATCCAATATATTTCCAATACGTTACCCATCGACTAAATTTTTGTTACACTGATAATGAAAACGATCGACGGATAAGATGTAAAAGCGCAATTAAGCGGCAACAATCCGCAGGGTCGTATAAGTTAATCCGAAATTCGCCGAGACTTTCTCTCCCGGAGCGTGAAAGATTGGCGACGATTGCCCGAAACGGGGGAATTGCGCGTAGTGGCGCGGTATATAAAACAGCCGTTTCTCATTAGGAACTTGTTGCGGAGAGGGGCCAGGACTGACGGAATGCGTGCGCGTCTCCCTTCCTTTACCGCTGGTCGAAAATCCGTCTCGCGTCTCGACGGCTACTCGCTCGACATACACTTTATCTGCCCGGCAGTTCGATCGCGTCCCCCGCGCCCCGTTAACGTCCCTTTCTGCGTGTGCTTTATGGCCGTCTATTGGATTTTAAGGGCCGTTTAACGCGATCTTTATTTTTCTGGATTGGATTAATTAAAGGTAATTGCGGAGCGATTGGAACGATGAATTTTAAACATTTTTAGCGGTATGATAACGGTAAGTTGATGTTATTTGATAACTTTAACGGCAAAGTTATTTAAAAATAATAACTTTTCTTGTTATCTCAAATATACTTCTTTAACTTTTCGCTTATTTCGAATTTTTCGAATCTCATCAGACTCTTTTTCTCCTGGCTTATATAGCGCTGGTTACACGTGATGCTGCAGCAGCTCGTCGCGAGTAAAGATGATGGAAGTTCGAATTAAACTCCTCCGACGCTACTTTGACGCGCGCGTCGCGTTGCGTACATTCGTAACTCAGAGTTCGGATAGAAGTATATAATGCTTTGGCTAATTGGAGTTCGCTGTAATTCTCGACGATTTAGAGGTCCGCGCGAGAAAGACATAACCGAGATACGCGACAGCGACACCGGCAAATAAACGGGACACTGCAACGAGGAGCATACGCCTACTACGTTTACGTTCGGCGTTCTCTCTCAGCCTTCATTTTCTATGTCTCTACGCGTTGTCTTTTTCTTCGTCTCCTATATAGTAGATCTGTCTTACCTACGTCATGTTAATTTTTTCTACTCCTCGCACGCGCACGCACACACGCGATATTTCATCGTGCTCCTTTTTTCATATACGTCTTGACTTTTTCGCCGCACGCGCTCGGGTGTCACTCTTATACGCCCGTCTTTGTTTTTGCTCTTCCTCTCTCTCTCTATCTGCTCTCGTGCCGCGCCGTATGGCATTCCTGCGCCGTTCCTTTCGTCTTTTTCTAATTCCGCCTGTTCCCTCCACGCGTCACCGTCATTTTCTGCGTTTTGCCGTTCGTCAAGTTCTCTCTCACTCTCTCCCTTCTTTCTCTCTCGCACTCCCACTTTCTATCTCCTTCTTGAGCGTATGAGAATCTTCTTTGCGAGACTGCAAGCCGCTGCCACGAATTAGTCGCTGCGCGCGTCCGTGCAAATCCGCAATTTATTCTATACTGGTGTAAAAAGAACATGAGATCCTGGCGCCATTGATCGCTGTATAGATATGGGTTACATCAAATTTAGAAAAAAGTTGCATGTTTCTGTAAGAATAATTTTTTTGTTATTTGCATTAATTAGTTGTTGGAAATATTTAATTACAGTAATGAAAATTTCTCAAAAATAAGAGAAAACTTAAGGTATACTAATTATTATTACAATTACGCTAAATAAAAAATATTTAGACAAAGCAGTTCTTATAGGTCATAGCCCGCAGTATTTTATTAAAATATTTTTCCATGCACATCCGAAATAGCAGCATGGACAGAAGATATTAGTATTACAAGCGAGTCGCTTCTGTGACATAATTTCCGCGAAAAAAGGCAGAATGCGCGTTGCGTGCACTCCCTCTCTCCTTTGCGAAGAGGGCGAACGGGGGAAATAAAAAGTTAAAAAGCGGATGCAAAGCGAATGCGCAAGGAAAACACGCGCCGCATAGCCGGGGCTTGCGTACGGTTTATGCATGTAAATCGTTTGGATTCGTTTGTTGTTCTTTTCCACGGGACATTTGGACGGTTCGTGTCGTGCATCGGTTTCGCTTTTGTACCCACGCACGTGACTTTTTCTCTATGTGCGCGCAGATACCCACACCCCTGAGCTGACTTTTCAACGTGAATATGTAAACTCATTAGAGCTCTTGTGGTGCGTGCGCGGAGGCAGCGGCGAATATAAGGCTGGTTAATTCTCTTTAAGCGCTGGCTGATTATTGATTATGCTTTATAATTGGCAAAACATTGAAAGGGCTTTTGAATTTGGAGCGATTATGAGAGAAGAAAGGTAAATCCAATATCTATACTTAATAGAATATTTTTTTGTAAACTAAAAGAATATCTATAGTTTTATTTTATATCAGAGCTTAGGAGAATTTATCGGAATTTTTTACAAAAATTCCAAGAGCCACACCTTTTATACTCTCCGAGATTTATTTTCCTCCATCGTAAAAAGATATAGATCCCATAAAAAAATGTATAATACAAATAAAAAGATTTCTACCAAAATTTTGCACGAAAAATCTCTGTACACAGAGAATAATAAACGGCAAACGATTCTCCGGCTGATTCACAGCCCTATCCCAGCCATGAAATAATCTCCCGATAAAAGCGAAACACACCATTCATTTTTGTATTTCCCCGGCAATACGCCCCTCGCTATAATTAATAAAGTCAAACGCGCGCACGCGCTATCGCGAAACTGAATAAAACGTCCGACTATCATAGAACTCCAATAAAAATTCCGATTATCCCTCGCTCTCTCGCACTGTAGACGCGTGCACACGTGCAAAAAACTTTGAGAATAAATTCCTTTAATCCGCGTGCAAGCCCGCACACACACACGCATGACGGCCAATGCAGCGAGCGAAATAACGAGCAGCTCGCCGATCATCCGCGTCGAATTCCTCTATTTCTCTCTTTCTCTCCCTCGGCTGCTCGATCTTTCAAAAATCGAGTAATAAGAACAAGCGAGCGAGCGCGCGTCGGCAATAAAAGAAATAATAAAAGTCAGGGTAAACGAGGGGAATTACAGCAGCGAGATATAGTGTAACGGGGCCCGCGGAGATCGCAATGCACGTACGCACCAGAGGCGTATGTACACATGGGGGGGAGAAGAGAAAGAGAGAGAGAGAGAGAGAGGAGGAAGAGAGTTTCTGCCCGAGGGATCGCTTTCATTCGTTTTTGTCCCTCGATTTCGCCTCGTTCGTCGATCTTCCCGAACACGCGTTTCCTTGCTACCCACTCCCTTCCCTCGCTCTTATCTATGGTTCTCCTTGAGAACTCTCTTTCCATATTGTTCCTGGAAGACTGCGCACGCTGACTATTTTATAAGAGGTCTCATTTACTTTATTCTAAAAGTCTATTGTCTAGCATAAAAAGAACCGTTTTATACAAGCAAAAATGAATTAACTATTATTCTTATATTTTATGAACAAAATATAGACCTATGTTTTAAATAAGTAGATAAAGAACTTTAATATTGGTTCAAAGTAAATACATTCGAAAAAGATAGTAGTGAAAAGTATCATGCGAAAAGCACAGTTTCTTAAAATGAACAAATTTTGAATAAATTTTATCCTGGAAAATAATGTTTTGAATGATGCTTTATTACAGTGTAGGAACATGTAATCTAATTTGTAATTTTTATAAACAACCTACTTAAGAAAATAATCATTTTTAAATTAAGATTTTCATTTATAATATTTGAATCTTGCACTTCCAAATATAATACAATAATTATAGTTTTTGAAAAATATAAATCTTAGTTATAAAAAATATAATTTAAGTTTACCGCTTGAAACTTTAATACAAAAAGTTCTTGACGTCTACGTCAGGGGAAGAAGAACAAGTAGAAAGGATCTGAAAGCCCTATAGTCCAGTCTGAAAAAGAAATAAAATCAGGATACGGGGGAGAGATGAAATGAAAACTTCTCATTGAAAGTTAGCCGACTTGAAATAAGAGGTAGATCGCGATATACACATCATAATTCAGCACTCGAAGTAAAAAATTCACGACCCTTAAACCCCTTGTTTTCGAGCATATCATCAATATATATGAGAGCATTATTGAGAAATTCAACAGAGAGCATTATGAACGAGAGCCCATGATTAAAAATAATGGCTCAAGCATTTGGGATCGAAAATAAAATACATACTCCAATAATTCATATTACATTAATAAGTAGATAAATTTTTGTTATCTCGTTATAAATGTAAATAATGTTTTAATTGAGAAAGATAATATTTTAAATACTGCAACGTGGATTTTTTCAAGATGAAATCGGAAAATTCTGTATCTAACATACGGTATGATGCCAATTACGTTTATTTTTCTGCTTAGGGGCCTTTATAGGTTGCCCCTATTTCAAGAATAACAGATGTAGAAGTAAAAATAAAAAAGTAGAGATAAACTCTATACAACTGCTTCTTTTTGCGTGAAACTCGCGTCACTCGGAGATTTGTGTTTCAGAATTTTTTAAATAATCAACTCGCCCACCATCGCACGTCTACGAAACTCCCTTTTTTGCGTAGACTTCGCGCTCCCCGTATACTTCGGTTGTGAGTTAAATTGATTCGTTTACGGTCGCACGTCTCCATAGCTTCCTTTTTTTGCGAGAACCTCGCACCCTCCATATATTTGGGTTTCAGACCTTTTTAAATGATTCACTGTTAAAAATGTCCTTAAATTTCAGAAACTTTTAAGTTACAAATTTACTGAATTTTAAGACTAATGTAATTGAACATAATTTAATATTCAAATACATTATAGTTTAATATAAAAATAATAAAATTACGGCACAAGTATAAATAAAAGCTAAATTTAAAATTTGATTTTTCCCGCCATATAGGTGTCGCCGGCCACAGTGTAGTTCGCGCACCGCCGCTAGGCGGCGTAATCTCTCACTCTAGCCTTACGTATTGGAAAAGTCAGAGCTCATGAGCGCTATCTCCCATATTTACCCAAGGAACCACTCGAGGTGCTTTGCAGAAGGTGCGCGAGTCCAAACCGCGAGTCTAAAATACCTCAATGCATCATTAATCTCAGCACTTTCATAATATTTTTAAGAGATCTATACAATCCTCGAAATAAAAACTCTATATACAACGCGTTTCATAAATCATCTACCTTAAAAATCCTTAAACCAACATCACCACGCTGCAGCAAAGGCTGCGTTAAAATAAGATAAACAAATCTCAAGGCCTCTCCACGCTTTTGCGCACCACCTCTTCCCTCGATATTAATCGCGGCGCGCATTCGTCATTCATCCAAGGTAAAGGGTCGAACTGCAGCGCAGCGCTCGATTCGCCATGATAAATCAGGGGAATGGCCAATAAATACCGGCTCCGCCCGTATAAAGTTCGGGCCTCACTTGCAACCTCTCAGGAGAGAAAGAGAGAGGAGAAATAAATCCACGGACAATTGGTTAGTTAGCGGACGCTTTGGAAATTATCCGCGCGGCGGACGCGGCGATTGATACGCGCAGTCGCGCAAGGGGTAAATTTAAACGGTAACGCGGCCGATCATATTCTACGTGTTTGTGTATATAGAGGCTGGCGTGGACGCGTATATACTTAGCGAAAGGTGAAATCGTGTAATTTAATAAGGAGATGGGAAAAGGGTGTGTTTTATACCGAGGTAGAGAGGTAACGTAAATCTTCGCGGCCGATGATGGTTGGTATACGAGCAGGTGGAAGTATACGTGTTAGCTGTAGATGATGCGCACGATTTTCGCATCTATAGAAAAGTGAGTGAGAAGAAAAGAAATTCACGGACTTTAAAGAGATATTATATAAACGCACTTTTCGGCAGAAAAGTTCGCTGAAATGCGGTTTATATATATTTCAGATTATGTAGGTATAACATCCCTATATACAAAATCGATTACATATTTCGAGAGGATTCGGTAATGACACACTGTTATCGCTATAACCGCACACGTATACCCGCGCTATTTTACTTTGTGATCTGCTTTAATATCGCGCTGTGCACCATGAAATTGCTATAATCCGAAAATTTCTCAATTAAACATTTTATCCGTTCCCGCGGTAATAAAGGCTTTATAGATAAATTCTTCACCAGTTTCGCGGAAATTTCGCGCGCCTGCATTTCCCGTGACGCTCTGGCTGTATAATTAAAAAATATGTATACGTAAAATGTATATATTATATTAAAAGTCCTCCAAAATCCCACACGACGAAAGAGCCTATATACTTATATCGAGTTATTTGATTAAGCTCACTTACAGGGTCAATACCGCGAGAACGCATCGTAAATTTTTTCGATTCACGACCGGCTCTCGCGATACACGCCGATAAATAATATTCCGACCGCCGAACACGGGGTACAAATATACACGCTGGCGTGCTTGTTTTCCCCATGAAAGCAAAAAGAAATAGAATCGCTCTCGCGTAATATATAAAATAATAAACGACGACGGTGGCGGCGGCCCATTAGCCCGGGCCATGCAGTTGACAGTTGTGTGCCTCGTGCTGCTGGTCGCCAAATAAAAAGTATTGCCCACCCTGTGCGCGGTCGCCGTCATGAAGGTGATTTTAAGGGGCTCCCCCTTTTACGAGTGCCACCGTAGCCATAGCGCAGCCGTCGCGCGGTCCTCATACTTCTCCCCCAGGTCTTTTCCTTCGGTGCTTTTTTTTATCACGGCGTGTAGTACCCGTAGTAGTGCTGCCAGCGGCCAACTGAACAAACTCGCTCGCTCGCGCGAGGGCCTTTTAATGGCCCCTTGAATGGCCAATCGTCGCGAGTGGAGCGTCTCTTTCGCTCGTGGTTCGACATGTGTGCGCTCGCGCGTGCGTGTACTGGGCTAATCCGCCGGCCAAATAAATCGTTTACGAGGCACAATGAGCGAGCGGAACTGCCTCTCTCTCTCTCTCTTTCTCTCCTCCCGGCGTTCGCGACGTCTATACTTCTGCTCTTGGGGATTTCCTTTTTTTTCGCCTTTTCTTATTTTTCGCCGTTGTTATGGCACTTGTAGGATTGTGCTTGAATTCTTTCCTGTTAGCGTGGGCTAATCAACATTTTGAATCGGATATTTATTTGATTATTAGTAATGCACGCTTCTATGAAAAATCTGAAGAACAAAAAAACGTCTATTGGTTTTTGAGAATCATTTAATTTATCAATTTACCTAATTAGATTAGTATAAAAAACGGCTGCAAATACACTATTGTTTTGCTCATTTTTCCAACTTGGTGGATAGAACAGATGGATAATGTATGTTGATCTTATATTCTGATAGAAAATAAACGAACTTAGGTTATATTTTAAAGTATCTGTAATATAATATTTTCACATGAATAAAATAGTTATCCTTCTTCAACAATAGCAACATAATCAGATGTTTTTAATTTAATAATCAACAAACAGATCGCCAACCGTTGGTTAACATTTCTACCAAGGTATTGACATATTTATTTCTTCGTGGTTTATTCACTTCTGGTGCCACGTTTAAAGATTTTATTAAATTAATGAATCCTTTGCTTTTATAAATAGTTATTAATTAAACATTGAATGCTTAATATTTCAAGTAAATTGTCTCTTATATTTCCTCCTTGCAAAATTATCTCAAGATGTATATCAACCAAAACGTTTACAATCTGATAAATCAAAACTAAATTAAAACCTGCCACGGTATCTATAATTACGAACTAATTACGCAAAGAGATCAGCATTTACTTTGAAATACAGTCCGATTCAGCTAATTATATATTTGCTTTGTCCCCACTGGTAATATATCTTTCTTAATTACATAAAGCTCGTAAAAATGAAAAGGAAAAAAAAATCAGAACCGTCGCATCTTGCAAGGCAACTGCAATAAAAAATAATATTCAACGGAGCCACCTAATTAACGAAAGGGTTTTCTCAAAACAACGGGGGGACGATAATAAAAAGAAACGATCGTCCCATCTCTGTCTTCCCTCGGTAATTCGCTTTTAATTATTCCTTCTCGCCAGTGTTAGCTCCGCGTTTTCGCGACCTCGAAACTCAACTTACTTGCTTTTTTGGCGCTGCTCGACTCTCTTTGTCGCGCTGTTGTGAGTCACAACAAGAGCCGTCGATCTGCCGGAGCAAGTGCACTGATTATAATCCTTTGAGAGGGCGCGAAGCTGCCGCGGATCATCCGCGTCATATACCGCCGGCGTCCGTATTGTTCTCCTTTGCGCGCATTATCCCCGGGGACTGACATGTAATGACGACGTTTTTCCTTTTTTCTCCCCTCTCTCTCCTTCTCTTTCCCTTTCTTTATCTCGCTCTTCGCTTCCTCCTCTTAATAATGATCAACGGGCAGAGGCTCGTTGTGATTCATAAAGAGGAGCCGCTTATATTCGCGCCGGCTCGACGTGGCCTATTGTGCGTTCGTTGACGCTCTCCCGGTACGTATATTATGTGCACGTATGCGCGCACGGCTGAGTAATAAATAATATTGAAAGACGACACCTTGCGCTTATGGACAGGATGAATTCTCATCGGTTTTGATGATTTTTCTCGTGTTACCACAGAGAGATTGGCTTGTTATTGTTGGGCGATCAAATTCATTATCGGCGATTGGGAAGGTTTATTAAGTTCTTCCTGTTTATATTGAAGATAACGTACACTCAAACGATTAATTTCTTCTAACGTGATAGATGGTAATTTGACAATATAATAATAATATAATAAATTCTATTTCTGAGATTAAGTATGTTATTCAATTTTCTAAAACACGTCTCCATACTTAAAATTATGAAAAAGTTATTATAGAAACTTCTAAATATAACTTAACAGTAGGGTTCTGTTATTGTCTTTTCATGCTTTTTCATTACAATGAAATAAGGAATTAAATTATAATGGGATAAAAAGAATATATATGTTTTATGTGTAATGGAAATATGTACAATTGAAGTATGTAGAAACAGTAAAGTTATAAGTAAAGTTGAAATACTCTCGCTATTTTTTCTAAATTATATGGCAATCTCAATTTTGTATTTCAAAATACATTCTAAAATTTTAAGTTTTTGAATAAAATGTTCCATAACAAAAATTTACCACAGTTGTTTCTAACAAAATAACCAAAACCAAAAAAGCTACGTAAAAATAGGTTCTACATTTCTATTCACGCCTTCGTAGGCGAATAATAAAAATATAAAAAAAAAACATTGTGATTTAGAACCAGAATGCGAAAAATAAGAGGAACCTGACCCAGTGCGCAGTTACGTACTTCCACTGAGTCTCACTCCCGTTTCTTGACGCGCGGTAAGAGTCTTAAATTTAAGACGGCGCGGTCGAAAAATCGCGCGCGCTTTCGCTAGAGGCCAAGACAGAATGAGAAAAGTGTGCGAAACTCACGTATAAGGGTCTCGAGGAAGCCGACGATAGAGCATATAGTTGCTCTGCAAGTGGCGTTGCGAATGCCCCCGAAGAGGCTTTTTCCTCGCACTTGATGTTTCTCTGTACTTGATTTTTACTTTTATTTACCTACAATTTGTTTCCTCCTTATCCTCGCCTTATTTTCTAGGTAACGATATTTTACCGCATTTGTTGAATAATAAAATTACTGGACGCATTTAATTTGTTGTGTTTGAAAGCTATCGAATTATTAAAATATTGTTACGGTATACTCTGTAAGACATTTATGAACAAAATTTTGTACAACAATTTCACACATCAAATTTTGTTTACAATTTTTAACAGAGATAATACGCAAACTGTAATACCTCGTTATTATATTCGTAAAGTACTTTGCCCTCAAGCACAAAAACCATGCACCACTGCAACCAAGTACCTGCACGTACAAAATCTGCAAGTACTCGAATGCGTACTATACCTATGCCTCAATTTGCAACTTTCTCTAGGCCACGCTTCTCCGGACATCTCCATTTGTCAGCCGACGTCCCTCTCTCTCCTCCAAGAAACGTAACACAGGCGCAGCCGCACAACGCACACACACACACACGCGATCCTTCGCATGTGTTCGCGCACTTGTCCGCGGTGCACCGTCCTCGAGTGCTGCGGTCGCCGCCGCCGCTGTGCCGGGAGTTGAAACAACGACTTTATATATATATAGGTACAGCGACGCTCAATGAGCCACTTCTTATGGGGCTCTTCGAGGAGAGTTGCACACGGTCACGCGTGCACATCGAAAAGTGCGGTGCTTCGAGGACTCGTGTGCCAGATTCTGGTTATCTCTTCTACACTCCACTTTTCGCGCGGCTTCTTTTATCCGATTGATCGACGTGTTGGTTTTGTGAGGTGCGAGAAACGGGGGTTTACGACTGCTTCGCACGAATCGAATTTATCGGTGTAAGGAATGTGGGTCATTTTGGAAAATGGGTTGCGTGTGTTGCGTAAAAATAAAAGGTAATTCATGATGAGAGATTACGTAAATAAGGAATCACATAAATGATATCCTTCGCATGTCCGGAAATGATCCACTCAGCTAAATTGTTCTGTGATTTGATGGAATTTCAACGGAGTTTGGCATTGACATGATTTCAGATGTATATCGCCACTAGTATATACACTAACTATATTAACCACACGAAATTGCACGAGGAAATTATTACAAAGTGCATTGCACGCAAGTTTGACGTTATACAACTACAAGTACGCAACGTGAAAAGTATATCTCGATGATGAGCATATGAATCGTCTAATCGTTTTTAACAAACAGATACAGGAAATAAGACGACGAGCATGCAATCGCAACGCAACAAATACTTTTCATATCTCCTGCGCATCTTTAACATTTGATTATTTCATTACGAGCAATTGCCTCGGTAATTGGAATAGTTACAGTGGCGCACGCAGGAAGCTGCTTCGCAAAACCAACGAAGAATTTCCAATTTACCGCAACGGCGCGCGCCTCCTAATAATTCAGATGGCAATTATCCGCTGAAAAAATGAATCCTAATTGAATTATATCGCGGACGGCCGTAAGCGGGAGCAGCAAGCTCTCGCTGAATCGACCAAGATTACACATTACGTCCCGCCGCGGCTCGCCGGAGCGTAATTGTTTTCGTAGCGCATAAGGGGGGCGGCGGAGGGAAATGGGATCCGGGAATATCGCGTTTATCATCGCGCGCGCGAGCGCTCGTACATAAGTTTATCTGCTGCCGAATGGCTCGTATATCCCGATTCGTTGTTCTTATGTAATTACAGCGAGACTTGAATGTACTATCATCATCGTCGTCATCTTCGCTGAAAGAGTTGTGATAAAATTCGTATAGTTTTTATAAAGTTGTTGCATTCTTGCGGACCTTTCATTTTTCAATAACGTGCGGAAAAAGTCGGAACATCAACGTTGATGTTCTTGTAAAAAGGGAATTTGGTAGAGTTGTCATTAGTATAGTGGAAACATTTCTCATTTGTAATTCCAGCTAAAACGCGAAATTTAAAATACTTTTCGTACAAAAATAATTTTAATTTAGACTTTGTAGTTTGCAGTAAAAGAGCAGAGCTTTTTGCCACAATGCGTGCATTACCCCAGTTTTCGGTGCTTACGCTTTGTAGGTTCAGTAAAATGCGTACATAAACGCATACAATTATTATACACGCTTCGTAGAAAAATCATTCGTTAAAAAATATTTCCCTACGTTTTATATAATGACAAAAAACCTATTCGAAAGGTTTACGTTGCTGCTGGTTTTGAATGACTTGATGAAATAATACCATAATACCATATATTAAAGTCACAAACAATACATAGCTTAAATATAGATTTCGAATTGTCCGTTTTTTATTCAAATAAATCGTTTTATTCATCGATGGATATTAAAATATCTTCGTATAACAGACAAACGATATAAAATGTCGTTTCTTCGACAAAAAAAAAAAAATATCGTTAAATAATTGCTTTTATTAAATCAATACCCTCGTTATGATCATTATGCATATATCGATAAAAACCAAATACGGCATAATCTTACAACTTTCATGGTCCCGATAAAACATGAAAATTTCACACCAATCCCGCCCCGAACAATATAGCTTTAATGATCCCGCCCGTTAAAACCGACTGTTGCGCGCTCGCGCATATTATATACATATACCGGAACGCGCGCGCACGCATAACTTTTATTTTAACAATCGGCAATCTCATTAATAGCCGCATGAATTATTTTATCGGCGCTCGCGCGCTCACGTTTTATTAAGATGAAAGCTCGCGGAAGATTTTACAGTGCGACGTAAACATATATACATATACACACACATACACGCGTATATAATACACGCGTTCCCGCGGCGGTGCGAATGCGCATGGGCATCAATTCGTATATATATACATATACAAGCTCGTGCGTTGTACATAGGCACACTGCGGAAGGTTTAAGGGAGGTGGGGGGGATTTATGACAGCCGCGCGTCGTAAATCATCGTATTGTTCAGTTTATCTCGATGCCAAAGCCTCGTTCGCGCGCGCGCGCGCGCGTACGCGTATGTAGTTCGAACGATACGGACGCGAGCTCTGTCTCCCTGTAGCTCCCTCCTCTCGCGGGATAATGAATATGTATTCGCGCGGCTAAAAGATCGTAATCAATGAGGCTCGATTGCAATATGTCCATTTGCAGGAATTACGGAAAATTAAAGTTTTATTAGGATATTAACTTACCGCGAGATTTGATATTTTGTGTAATTTGCGTATGCGGATAGCAGTAAGTCATATAAGTGACGTTGTAAAAGCTGACTTTTTTTGTTTTTAGAAAGCCGCGGGTACCGGTCCCGTGCGATTATTCGACTGGTCGCTGTGGGCGTAAATCCAACTATGAATACTCGGTGTTGTAACAAGTAAAAATGTTACGAGGGAAATGTAGAATGCCTATAAAGTAAATGAGCAGGAATTTTATTGATTTTTTAAGGTGTCTGATTTTATGAACTGAAGTGTTGGATAAAATAACGATGCGGGGTTAAGGTAGAAGAATGGTAATTTATTTTAACGCGAATGTATAAGAAGTATACAGGATGCGCTTGGATGACGCGTGGGGATAATAGCAACATCATAAATTTATAATGAACAAAAATATAATAATTTTCTAACAGTATCTATACTACTTCCAGGTTATAGTTTACGAAGGGTATGCGAGTCTGTTGAACAATACTTAAGATTTCTTGGAACATTTGAAATCTGGTACCTGAATGCATTGACACTTATTCAATATTTTAATAAACCTAATCTTATATACTTACGAAATTCCGAATAAAGTGAGAAAAAATTAGACAATTTGGATGCATATATCGAGTTGACAGTAGTTTTATATTCCTAATTCATAGTAGCCCCATTTCTTCTCTCGCATTTATATACTTAAATGTCAATGGTCATTTGAAAAATCTTTGTATCTAAGTTTTCTCACAATTATAAAATTCAAAATTGAAGTTATACATCTTTCCAACATAGAACAGTTCTGATACAGTCCTCCTACATAAAGCATTTAAAATTAAGCGTACCTAATTTACATTTCGTTAGATGCGTTCTATAGAAATTCCCCAAAAATACACTCCGCAGCAGTCCGGCCTAATTACCCTACATCAATAACAAACGTACCCTCTTCCCGACTCTTTCTCCGCAATAAAATTAGTACTTCCACGAACTTGTCCCGGCGCATCAATGAGCGGTATCTGCTCAATCTTTTTCACGGGTGCGCGCCTCCCTCCTCTATTTTCCCTCTCTTTCCTCGGAGGCGCGCGCGCGCGGGACATAGTATTTTTAGTGGCACTACGATAAAATCGCGGTTTCCCAGGCCTCAGGGCGCGTTTGTCGGCGCTCTATATGTGTATGTATACAAGCGCGTGCCTGCAACCTGCCGACTTCAAAGCTTTTTTCTCTTAATTAAAGGGAAATGTTTTTCGGCTCGCAGCTCTTCTGTGCCACGCGCGCGGCCTTTTCGCTCGTCTTGCGCGCCGCCTCGAGGCGGAAAGATGCCGAGATATATATACCTACACTTGCGAGCGTGAGGGCTTCTTTCTTGATCGCGAGGGCGTGTGCGCACCACGCGGTCGTGTCAGGACAGATGTCGAGATTGGGAGATTTTTCGTTGTGGCGGCGAGTTTTTCACTGAGAATATATAGTCTAGTGACAGTGTAGTGCCAAGGTTCTCTGTGTATATCTGCGTGGCTGGATATTCTTTATTTGGAGACCGAGGTGAGAAATTTATAGTGCGTACGAGCTTGTTAATATGTGAAATGTTGCCACCGTTAGTGGGTGCGTGTAGTTAACCTGTTCTTTAATTGCACGAGGAAAACAGTGTTAAAAATTGCATATGCAAACTTGGACATATAGGAGCGGTTTCGTTCGTGGTATAGCGTCAAAAGTGTATAGAAAAGTATAGCTTGCACGCTCCATTAGCCTGACTTTATTTTTAATTGGATATTGAATGTTTTATTCATAACTGAGTTAAAAGCCGTCGAAGTCGTGGAAATTAAATTTCATGCTGCATTTATGATATACTTTTCAAAGTTACTTTTTAGCAATTTACGTAATTCTCGTAACTGCTTGAAATTTATGTATTGCAATAAATAAACATCAAACAGTCATATTAGTTAAATATATGCGCGTTAAATCCATAATATTAAACAAAGTTATGGATCAAGTTGATATAGATTTGATCGTACGGAGCTATTAAAATATTATTACGCATACCTTGAATTCCACTTAATCTATATAAAATGATTGCGGTAGAACTTAATTCAAGTAAATGATATAATAATAAACTTTTAAATCTCCGTAACTAGTTTCTTCATATAAATTTATTAAAAAAGATCCGTTACTTAAATAAACTCTTCATCCTCATTCCTCTACTTTGATTCAAGTCGAAATTCCAAACCAAAGTGATATACTTACAACGTTATTTATTCTCTTGTTCACATGGACTAACACAAAGCCATTGATAGTCATATAGCGAATTTATTAACTCTCCGACTGAAGAACGAAATGTTCTATAACAAAAAGGCATGTATCCCGAGCTAACAGAGTCTAGTGTCTTTATTGATTCACAATCACCTTCGCGCTCTTAACGTACTGGACATCACGTTGAAATTATAACACGATGTTCTCGCATGTTAAAAAACTCCCTTGCCGACAACATCTCTCCTATACGCTCCTATATAAAGCATCGAACAAAGCTGACTCGACGGCACGCACGGCGCCCTAGAAAACCCGTTCCTCGATTAGCACAAACAAACCAAACGCGCCAATACGTCTCTCGCAGGCGCGACTTGCTATATCTCTAACGAACATCCGCTCCCTTCTCCACGAGAGGACGAAAAAATCCGTATAGAACAGAACGAGCGACAAGCGCGAAAAAGGAAGAGTAGCAAAGAAAACAAAACGACGGCTAGAGGCTCTCGCGTCGATAGCTCACGCACGTGGCTGATGGGAAAAATAGCGTGCGCGCGCGCGCGCGCATGTCCAAATTTATAGGTACACGCGATCGCAAGCGCCGGGCTTATATACATTCCGCGCGCGCGGGCGGTACATATTCGCTTGTATTAATCTGCATAAACTCATTCCTATGCAAATGAAGAGATTCGAGGCTGTACTGTCGTCTCGTTCCCCGATTAATGGGCCCCCCCCTATTCCCCCGAGCGCGCGGGCCCCCGAGCAGAGCCCCCTAATTCCCCCTGGATATAAGCCCCCCCCCCCCCCCGTGGGGTTCCACCGTGTATCGACGCCCTGCTAAATTCAAGAGGAGCAGTGCTTGTTTGTTTAGTTTTGTCTGCTTCGGGGCCCGGGATGAGGTCGGAGATTGTGTTTTTTTAAAAAGGTGCAAATGAGGTGTTGGGTTGCACGGGTAGAAGAGAGAACTGGTCAAGTTCGATTTTGGATAGCTGATAAATCGAGGCGAGGACGGGGCTGGGTTGGTTACCGGATTTATGGACGTATAGGATGTTTTATAGCATGTGGTTAAAAGTGTAGCATCTTGTTTTCGAGTTTGGATTTGGGTGTAAAGTAGTCTCGTAGGCTATTTTATTGGGATAGAGGTTTGTAGAAGTCTTTAGTTTCATCACAAAGAGGAGGGTATCCTTGTCAATGTATAAATAGCTATAATTTGTTCTGGGATCCTAGGACATGGCTCAATTGGCAGCAATATTACCATCACTGGTAATAAACATTTTTGTACAAAAATAGCAAAAATTACTATAAAGACAACGTTTTGACCGTCTTGGATTTTTAAAAATTAGTATATTATGTACATGGTTATAGGAATTGAAAATAACTACAAGTAACATGAAAGTTAATTGATATTTTATGTAAGAATGGAAGTGAATGTCCTTGGCAATAATATTAATGCAGTGATCTTGGTTATTTTTATTTTACTCTATAATTTATTGTCTTTATAATCGAAATTACACAAACCTTGTAAAATGCAAATGAAATTGCCAGGTACTTTTATACGGATGAAAAATTCAGTGTGTGCATTCGACTTGTTATGGAATATACAATGTTGACATGTATTTTCATTTAGTATTTTTATGAATAAATATATATGTATATATATATATACATTTTTATGTTGTTGAAAAATGATATTTGCATTTTACAGACAACAAGAATCCAAAATATAATTACGGTAATTAATCATTTTTAACAACGTGTTACAAGAATAATTACTTTTTCTTCAACTCGCTTCCAAACTGTAAGCGATTAATAAATCTTTTAATACCAGCAATTACGAAGTTCGAGTAGAACTTTGAGAATGCAGAAATACCAGAAGCTTCAAGGGACTTTCACTAATAAAATTGATACATTACAGCGTTCGTACGAATTCCAGCCGCAAAGTTTCTTACTTGGCACGTTCATAAGAACCTCATAAGACGCCACCAGACAAAAATAGAAAAGTGAAAGAGGGAAAACTTTTAACACTTTCCGTGAAATCTTTCACGTGGATCTTGGCGATATACCTTGGAAATGAAATTATTCTTAATTATTGTTCGCTTTGATTTCTTGGTGTTTTTAATTACTGAGAACCATATATTTACGGATATTTAAGGTAAAAGTAATAATCATTGGTCATCATAAGAGTTATTTTATTATAAAATAAAGACTATATTATTAGTTACTAGAATCTGTATAATACACCGTCGAGTGCATGTGACCACAATTTTCCTTTTGTAAATGTTTTGATATAATTTAGCAGCATAAATCAATACCACTTCCTTAAACTCGTCATGTGAACCGTTCTCGTGTAGTTAATATATATAGAGCGTGAAAAGAGATTATGTCTCTCAAGCGTAAAACGTTCTATCTCTGGATTTGGGAGTTGCATGTACTAGTTATAAAGTGCATATCTGAAACTGCATTAAGAGCAGCATTTAAAATAAAAGCTTTTAGAAGTATGAAAAGTATGCAAATCTCTGAAGATTGTCAATAATTTTTAATTTTTCGTTTATTAAAAAAAAATTAATTGAATTGACCTTATAATTTATTGAAGAAAGAAAATAAGAGCTTTTTACACAATTACGTATCAATATGTATTTATTACCCTAAAAAAAATAATACATAAACATAATAGAAATAATATTAATATCATTGCACTTTTATAAAAATCAAAGAAAATCACTAATTTATCTCCACCTCTATATTGCCCCACAGACAAAAAAAAAACAGCGTTCGATCTTACGAACAATTACCGCGTAATAAACCACGTTAACATTCATCAAAATGGCATTTCGACGAGATTGGCGCGAAGAATAAGCGAGGATAGAAGAGTGGGGGAGAAAGACAGAGAGAGACCTGACCCTCCGCCGCACTCTCTCACCCGGGGCTGCATAGAAATGCCGGCGCGCATGTCTGGGCCGCAAGTTCGCGCGCATGTAAATTTAATGGGTCAGAATACACGACGCGAGGCCTACGACCCGAGGCGGCGACTTCTTGCCCTCTCTCTCTCGCCTCCCCGCACTCGTTATTTATTCAAACTTCGCTACAATTACGGGCCGTGTGTATACGCGCCCGCCGCCGCTATACACACCTACACACATACACCTGAGTCTGACTCTCTATACGTACGCTCGCACTTTCCGTCCATCTTTCTCTCTCTCCCTCCCTCTCTCGCCGGTTCTCTTTTATGTCTCACCGGTGCGCGCACACCTTTTCGTCGCTGGCGTGCAGGCCGTTTCGCGTTTGTTCGCCCAGAGAGAGAGAGAAATACAAGGGGAAATCGCACGAAATTGAATGAAAGTTGAATGAGATTGATTTGTTTTTGGGGAGTTTCCGTACTTTTTCCTCTTGTGCAAATACGGTCGGGGTAAACGAATTCCAGAATGGTTTATTAGTTTGAGTGGCTTTCTTTCTATGTGATGTATGTGTAAGTATTGTTTTTGGACATTTGTGTACAAATAAAGTTATATACACTGAAATAATTTCAATTGTTTTTATATAGCTTTTTATCGTGACATATAATCAAATGTAAAAGTAAAACTATTTTTTAATTGTTCTTATGGAGACTTTAACATGTAACAATATCTTTGAATGTCTATATTTCGAATTATAATATTACTTTTCTCTTAAAATTATACATGTAATTCTTTTGTATTCCGTGAGTCCTTGCCTGCTCTAAATTTGTCCTCCATTTGTGAGCTGTTATTCCCTATCCCTTTTCTTTGAACCACTTATTTTCTCCTCTTGGTTTTGTACTACTTGTATTTTTCTCTCCTTGCAAACAGTTTTTCTTACCTTTTTCTACTCGCGTACTTGTGGTTTGCTCGAGCCGTATTTTTTGTTACACATTGTTACGGTCATTTTTTCCGCATCGATCTCATCGCCATACCCATTTCTTTCTGTTTTCTACCTCAATCTTCTCGATTGTGCATTTCTTCCATCTTTCCACAGAAAATGTTCATGTATTTAACCGTACTGTTTCGATACATTCATTCGTATAGTGCTTATGTCACTTTCAAGCTGTTTTTTTCAAATGGAAAGCAACATCATAAAATACAATTTTATAGAAAGAATAATACTTCACTTGTAGTAAATTTACGCAATCCTTGAAATAGTAATGGAATGTTCCTTTTCATACTTGGGATTTTTAAAAGAACTTGTAAAGTTTCAACTGTTTAAAATCTTTTTATGTAATCCTTAGAAAACTTTTAACGTGAAAGAGACTTGAAACCAATAGAAAGAAGTTTAAGAAAATCGATTTTTTTTTTGTTTAAAAGTTGAAGTGTCAATACTTGTATTACAACGAATTTCGACAAACTAAAGGATCTACGAGTATACAATAAATTGTAAAAAAGAAAGGTTCTATATACCCTTCTACAAAAGTTATAGTTTCTCTGATAAATGATTTAATACTGTACTGTTTATACTATTCTGACGAAAACCTGCTTCTTACTATCCATATTAAAATAATCTGTAGAACCTCACATAACGTGACAACTCTGTGCTCACCTACCCATGACACAAAAGAAAGTCATCAAAGATTTATTGACACCTCTTTAACACCTATACACGTTTCCTTATCAAAGATACACGTGCAAATCACCTACTTACATATACGCAACCTAAAACACAGCCGCCTGCTCTTTTTTCCCCTACTCCACTTACCTCTCCTCCCCGTATAAATTATAAATGCACAATATCACCGTCTCGCGCGCTCGCGACCATATAGTTAAGCTGTAAACGCGTTTCCAGAGCCGCCGCGTGCGCTTGGCGTAAAAGTGGTAGTGCGTGGCGCAATTTCCCCTATGGATGCAAATGCGAACACGAGCGTGCGCGTATAAGCGTTCTCCTTTCATCAGGAAGCGATCACGACAGCGGACTATATTAGTCGACCGAAGCGCTCGCTAATCCGCACCGCCGGTTATCGCATACGTATATAGAGTGCTCCCGAGGTGCGACGCTCTTTTGCCGTCGAGCTGTACGCGTTTTTCATGAATTTCTCATCATGGTTATTAATTATCGGCTTGTTCAAGTTCAAGTAGTTGGATTTATGGATATATTGTTCGTATTTTCGAACATACTAAAATGCGTAAAGCATACACATCATATATGGGGGAAAAATGTTAAAGAAGAAGACAATAAAAATATAATTCAAAATTTTTCCTTTTATAGTTTTAATAAAAACGTAATAATTATCATTTCATCCATAATAGTGATGCATAATAGCAACACTATCACTTTCCTATTTATTTAAAAAAATAGCAATTTTCTTACGTAATCATTATTTATTTACATAGTAAGGCAAAATGTATGTATATGTCACAAAATAACATAAAATAAAATATTCAGATACCTATCTTCTACGCAGCTTTCTACACCTTTACACTGTTGGTCATCTAGATCCAAGTCGTTTAACTAATTCTGATTGCATTTTCTTTATTTTCCACAACATCATTCCATTTAATTTCAAATGTACTTATATAATTTGCGTAATAGTATCATACAATAAACGTATATTTTCTTATAGTACAAAAAATAATCGTTTATCATTGTAAAGCTATATATCACTGAATAATAATATATATTATATATAAAACCATTCTATCGAAACCTAAAGTATGCCTCGCCATATATACCCAGATATCAAACGCACGCCACATATCAATCACATCGCTGACAAAGACCGTCCCCATTCTGGTTTCAGCCATCATCATCGTCAGCTAAGGAGAGCGAGAGACAGCGCGATATACAGAGGCGACAGCACGCAGCGCCGAGAGCGAGGACATGAGGCCGGCGGCCGGCGAATCGCGTCGGTGAGGCAGGAAGCGTCGAGGGTTGCGCCGAGCAGCCGCGGGCCCTCTCCACCCTGGCAGCGCAAGTCAGCGACACGATGAGGACGACGACGCCGCGAAGTTGCAGTGCGAGGAGGGCGACACAGGCCGATCTTATCGCCAGGCTCGTCTTCATCCTCGGCGTCCTGGCGTCGACGGCACGCGGCATTGATCTTTGTGAGTGACTACTTTTTTCCTCTCTCCCTTCTTTTTTGCTCGTTGAAAACACGTCGTTATTCAAACGCGCGCATGAATCGCGAACAACGTGACTCAGCTGCTGCTGCTGCTGCTGCTGCTACTCTTCATGTCAGCGGCTGAACGGGGCCTTTAAATTGTGGGAGATAAGAGGCGCGCGCGGCAGAAGACATTTATTTTTCGGCGACGAATCTGGTTGCGAGAGATGATCCCGGGGGACGATGAGTACAGTTGACGGGGAGTCGATCATTTTATGTTATGCTTTGGATATTTTATAAGTATACAATTTTAGAAAGGTTGATATTTATAAATTTTGTATATAAAAAATTATTGATTTTATATTTTAAAGTTTTTACCATCAATATTAAAGATCGGACGCCGTTATAACTTATTTTTCATTCAAGTTTAATTTCTTTTGTAACCTAACTGTATCTGTTTCAAGCATTATGAAATTCGAATATTCAATTTAATTATAGACACTTTTTATTTTCAACTTTCAAACTGAATCAGTAGGATTGAATCGTAATAAACTTTTATGTATAAATTTTACGAACGCAACACATAATTATATATACATCGTGCCCTTACAAATTCCTCATACCTATTTACCATTACCCTAATAATTTCATCCAATTTCCTCGAAAATCCTATACACCACGTCCCAAATCCTCCCATTACATCTTTCATTTCAATTATATTCAGTTACCAATTAGCTCTAGCCCTGTAGTAAGCGCGGTGGATACCCTGTCCTAATTACAAATATCTTTGACCTTAGCGCTTCGCTCCAAATCCCGGGGATGATATAGCATATACGCTGACTCAACCACACTGACTTTTTTCCTTCCTCATCTGCATGGCTCTGAGCTTGGCTTTCCCAGAGGCCAATTGAGGCGCCGTATAAATCCTCATTGAAAAAGACCGCGACGCTGACCGAATACCCAGGGCATTTTCGCGTCGAAAGAAAGCGAACGATGACAGAGAAGAGTCGACCGAGGGCGGCTGTCGGTCGCCGTGCTACCATTTCTTCTTTTTTCTCTCCTGTCTGTCGCTCTCTCTCTCTCTCTTCTCTCGGACTTTTTGTTCATAAACGCGCGCGTAGAGAGCGACCCGATTTGCATGTCGAAGTGCCTTAGTCAGCTGCTTGTCGCCGGGTTGTTAGCTCGTCGGCTAAACGACCCGTCGCGGCCATTCGCGTTACTTCGATAACGAGTTTGTCGTCGCGCTAGTCTCCCTCCATTCCTCTATAACTCGAGCTTTTTTCTCGGGACGGTGTGCACCGCGCGCTCACCTGACGGTACGACGAGTCGACCAATCAGTCCGCGCCCGCGCTATTTTATACGTGTATATATATAGACAGACCGCGCGAGAATAGGATTTGTTTCTTTTCCCTTTCTATTGCTCCTTTTGTCGCGTTTCCGCCGTCGCTTGTTTCTGTTCGCGCGCGCGCGCTTATCGAAAGTGTTTAATCTCGGCGGAGATGTATATACAGGTATATATACAAGGTGGTGCTGTGCAAGCTTTGTATCTTTAGCGCGTTCCACTTTCTATCTGCGCAGTCGGCGCCGGCGATGGCCATTAACCGTGATTATGCGCCAAAGGAAGGAAGTGCGCGGTAAATGGTCTTGTTACCGATCGAGCTTTATTCCCTCGTTTTTTCGTTATTAAAGCGAGTTCTTATCGTATTAAACGCATAAATATAAGCGCGCACCGCGAGCGAGCGCAGGTGTGCCTGATTTAATTAAGGCTGATTGAGGTTTGAAAAAGTCACGCGGTCGGTCGTGGATAAGTTAAGACCTTCCTGTTACTCGCAACTGCTTATCAGCGTAAAAGTACGTCAGTTTTATATACGACGGTACGATGAAATTGGCGAATGTGACGTTTTTATTGATCATCGAATACGCACGTATATAACAGCAAGTGTATAACGACTAATGAGAAGTAGCTAAAACCATGTTGCTTATTACTTGTTCAATGTAACAACTATATATGTAATTATAAATATGTACTGACAATTCGAATCGTTCAAAATTAAGATGAACTGCAATGAGATAATTCAATAGTAAAAGGAATTTTTAGTTAATACATAAAGGGTTAAGAATTTGAATTTCTATAAAACACCCATTTTAACATCCATTTCTACAAATAATGTAGTTATAGTCAGAAAATAGGTGTGCTATCAAACATTAATCCTATAGCTGTATCGATGTCAGCTAACGAGCCAAATCGCATCTCGCATTCTCGTTATCACGAAACACTTAGGGCTCGCGCGTTGCTCGCCTTCAATATTTGCCGTCGATTGATCCCCCCGCAGCCGCGCGACACGAATTTTCCGACCAATCGCCCGGCATTTTCAGCTAGCTAAGAGAGGGAGAGAGAAAGAGAAAGCGCTCGACGCGACTACGTGCTCAGGAGGCCCGAGCCCGTGTAAACAGAGACTGCCAACTCCCCGACGACGTCTCTCCTTCTCTCCTCTCAGCTCGAACTCTCGCGAATTCGGGGTAACGAGACGACGACAACGGCGACGGAGAGCTAGGCGGCCCTCTATATACAGTAGCGGAACTGCGCGCGCCGGGCTAATGGCACGAAATTCGAGCGTACACATAACGGCTGCAGTAGCAGCAGAGCGCGGGGGTAGGTATAGGCTAATGATCAGCCAGTCAGAATCAAGAATTTAGACGCCGGCGGTGCGTTGAACTTGAAACAGTAAAATATTAAGCGCGCAGCGTCAGCAGCAGCAACAGCAGACGGTAGTCCGGTGCAGGCGGGTTGGGTGTATAATCCGATATTCCATTGTTGAGCAATTTCAATCCTTCAACTTTCAATTCGGTTTAATAAAGTTCGCCGCGCTCTTTTAATCGAGTTCCGCGCCACAGACCCGGGAAGCGGCGCTAGAGCGCACGGAGGGCTATTATGGAGTATTTGCAAGAGGAAAGTTGTCGCGCGCGAACTTGTTCCTTGTTTCGAAAACGCTTTTAGCTGTGCAAATGTACGCGATTTCGGTCTGCTCTGGCTTTTTTGTTTTACCCTCGCCACTAAGTTTCGGGGGACTGTTTGACGCGTCGTTTTTAATAAGTTTCCGCTTCATTCCCTCAAGGGTATATGGTTATCTGCTCCGTGAAAAAGTTTGTTAATTCTGATAGTCTGAAGTGCCTTTTTGAAACGTTTATAATAAATAAAGTATTTGAATGAAGCGAGTTAATCGTTAACTACAAAATTTAATCTTCGACGAAAGCACAACGATTTACCAACTTGATAAAAAGCACAAAAATAAAAACTTTAATTATCCTCCTTCAATTCACTGAACCATCCAATACACATACTTCTACAAGTACATCATCCAAATTCCGGCTTATATCCCGCCAAACTCTCAATTTCCATTTAAAAACCACATAATACTCACGTCCTAATTTACCCTCCCAACTTCCGTGCATGCCAGCACCTCAATTTCCACTACGCACACGCGTTTAACTATATACGCATATATATACACACCGTAGCCACGGTATTTACGCGCCGCTATAGCTCCCCGAAAAACAAGCTCGTTAACGAGGCCGCGTGTACACGCGTGAATCTCGCATCGGGACTCGAAAATTTCGATGGGCCGAGAGAGAGAGAGAGAGAGAGAGAGAGCTGCTCACAGCCGCTCATCGGCCTCCTCTCCCCGCGACATCACGGGGACGCGCGCGCTTGTGTAATATATGCAAAGTAGATGGTATCTAGAGAGGGAACACCGGGTGTAGTGTATTATACGCGTTATATACGTACGTCATTTCGGGGCATGAGCTTCGACGTTCTCAGCCAGGCGCGTCTCGGGGGATTTAATGAGAGAGATTCCTCCGATGGTTCATTTCGATATCGATGCACAGGTTTCGACGAGGGGAGAATTCCGGTGGGCCTATTACATACGCATTTTTTTCCTGTTTTTGGGTGATTTTAATACGCCGGTTGCACTGAGTTTATGTATAAATATACCTGGTATACACGGTCGTTTGACCAAAGTATCAATAAGTTTACGAAGGGGGTTTGTTAATTAACTCGCGTATTTAAGCGTTTCAATCGGTTTTAAATAATTCCGGTGATGATGTAAAAATCCGGCATTTAAAAATGTCTCATAGCTGGTGAAACGAACCTTTTCCTTTCGTGTCGTACATTTATAACAGACCCCTACAATTTTATCTCCATACCGAATCATCGTTTCGAGAATAAGACATTCCACACTTATAAACACGCGTAGTCATATACAAAAACTTCCACGCTTATTATCCATTTTACTGCAGTCGACCGCCTTCTTAGCAACGCGTTCTCATGAAAGCGCTCATCGCGATCACCTGCTACCGAGACTTTTTCCCGAACGACATATACATTCCCCGCTATATCTCTCCCACACTTATCCACCTCCCTTACACCCAATCCTCTTCGTTGCACACACTAGTGACCGTATACCTATATATACACCGAGGTATAGCAGTCGTGTGCAGCAGCTCCTTTATGAAACAATTAGATCGGCCCTCGAGATAGCGCGCGTACGAAAACAGTATATATAAAGGCACTCCTAACTCGCCCTCTCTCGCTCTCTTTTACCGTTTCGATTCCTCTCTTTCTCTCGCCGGACAACAGCAGCAGCAGCAGCAGCAGCAGCACTGCGCCGTGTTACGCTATATGCATCGCGGGGGGCGAAGAGAGTAGGGTATAAAAGCCGACTATCCCGGCGATTCATCTCTCCCCGGTCAGCCGTGTATAGTTATTTACCCGTTTATGATCCGTCCTCGTGATACATGCATAAATCTAAACGCTTTAACCTGCTCGGATTCTCTGCGCCTCGTGTATATATACGCTGCGCAGCGAGAGTAACGAGGCGGAGAACGTGTTAGCGCGCGCGATGGTCTTTTAACCCTCTGCACTCTCGCAGCAGCAGCATCAAGAGCGTGTATGTGTGTGCACAGTACCTGACTTTTTGCGCTTTGTCTTCTGCTTGCAGCACAATGCATCGCGCCGCTGGGCATGGAGACCGGGACGATACCCGACGCCGACATAACGGCCAGCTCGACCTTCGACAGCGGCAACGTCGGACCTCATGAAGCCCGGTAAGTGTATATCTTTCTTTCTCCTTCTCTCTCACTATATACCTATTATCTAAGCCTTTTGTTTTGATCTCGTTGTGGCAGCATTGAAAGGAATCTACGCCCTCGTTATTGGCTCTTGCTTTGATATTTTCGTGTATTTTTTGCTGCGAGTTAGCTCGGTTGGCTTCCGAAGTTGTCGTCAGTTGAAGCAAATAATAACGATCGAGAGTCTATTGTATTATATATACGCAGAATTATTGAAGTTCATGAAGTCGGATGTAATTCGATATAATAGAAAGATTTAGTGTCTAGAAGTTATAATATTATTAGTTTACTGCAATTAGAGTGCTCTAGACATTCGGTTACAGATTCGACTCCATATCATTGTAGATTAGGAATATTTTTGAATGTGAAAGACTAACAATTAGAAAAAATTCGGTTAGGAACATTTTCAGTTTCGTTTCTTCTTGCTGCTTCCTCTTAGTTAGTTTTACTCAAATAACAAAGTGTCTCAATGAGCTTTTTAATGTGAATAAGTGTAATATATATCTAAATGCATTATCTGCCATCTCACATCTATTTGGAGCCATAAATAAACTCCATTAAAATCAATTTTGATCAGAGCTTTTTCACACTAAAGTTATAAATAAAAGTAAACTACCCATAAAAAATTATTACGATCACTTAGAGACCTGCAAGGCCATAAAAAAATACGCGCATACGCCACCTGTCATCTTTCCTCATGACGAAAATAATCAATAACGCTGCTCCATATTCAGGACTCGATCCCTTTAAAAAAAAAAAAAACTCTATCGGGCTATCTCCAGCCATCATCTCTGCGCTGCGACGCGTCAATCACGTAGCTCCGAATACAGGTTACACGCCTTTCGTAACCAAACTCGCTGCTGCTTCTTCTTGCCGCGCGACGATGCATCATTCCCGTAATGAGGGACGCGCATAAATCTCGGTCGGCGCGGCGGTACGGATCGTAAAATCCGTGCCGCGCAGCAGCGCCTTCTGAATAAATAATCGCTTATTAATTGCGTCGCTGAATAATTGAGGCGCCCTCGCGTGTAGCCCGGGAAGCTCTGTCTCTCTTCGGTCCGGCTATATGCGCCGGGCTCGTTTTAATCGCGGATTTATCCTGCGCGTGCGCCCTCCCTCTCTCTCACTCTCGTCCTGTGTATCCTATGTATGCCCTACTCGTCTGCTGTATTACGCTGAATATGTAAGCCCGGCGTTTCGCTGATTCGAAACGTTGTTGTAGCTGGATTTGCTATGGAATATAACGTTGCAAGTATAAAGGTAGATGGTTTTTATGGTGGAAAAATTGTTAAATTTTTATTTTTATTTCATGAATATTTGCACGAGAAAGGGAAAAACGTATTTTGTATCATCAGATATTCGTTTTATGAATTATATGGTTAAAATTGAGTAGAAATAATTTTAAATTATTTTTCATGTTAACATTTTCCTGTAGCAAACCGCTTTTTACTTAATAATCTTGTAATTTCGGATAAAATTAATATTTCTGGTAAAATTTATTGTTATGTACGACTGCCGTTTTACTTATAAAAAATAATCTAACTGGATACTAGTTTTAAGTTAGTCTTAAGTTTATTTTCTGTAACCAGCCTATG
>JAPYZO010001143.1:0-19473 GCA_030522905.1 Torymus flavipes | reverse complement strand
ATTAGTAAGAAAAGAGACGAGCCCTCGTTCGCAACACCAAAGTAATGCTCTAGTTGAACTTAGAAATCATCGATGCTGCGACGGATGAATATATATATTGCTCTGATATACTTTTTTTTTCTCAACCATTCTACATATACTCATATACTCATTGTATCTGAAAAATAATACCTTTTTTTTAATCAATCATGTGTCATTATACTATACTATTGCTCTCTCATGAACTTTATATTTTTTTTACTCATAACCATGCTAAAGTAACCACCTCTTCTGCCTCTGTGTGTTTTCTGTATTTTATGTAACGACTTTTTTCTCCATTTCTCCAATTGCAGACGGGTTATGGACGGAAGAAAAAGAAAAAAGAAGTAAGATGTTGCGCCACGTGTGTGCTAAGTAACAAAAAACTGCTAGTCAAATCTAAAATGAGAAAGAGAACGTCACGCTTTTCCTTATTTTGTTTTTTTTTTTTCGTTTTGTTGAAAATTCATTGCTGTGCATCTTTTCTCTCTCTCCGCTATATATAAACCTTTACTTTTGTACTTACATGCGCAGCTTATATGATGCGCAGAGCTAATTAGCGGCCACTACAATGTATTAGCTCGATCCTAGTTTCTCTCTGTCTCTGTCTCTCTTTCCAGCTCTCCTTCTCGGAGAGCTGTTTCTTTACCTCATTCTTAATATCTCTCTAATTAAATTTTTTCGCCGTGTTTTGCTGCCTTAATGGGATTGGAAGGTCGATTAGATAGCGAGGATCGTGTTACAATGACTAAATTCTTGCTTTTAATGATGTTTTCTAATAATTTTTTTTAGCGAATTTAAAATTATAATAACTTATAAAAGTATAGGACATTTTTTGTTCATTTCACTTGATACTGAATTTACCTTGCTATAAAATATTCTTTCTTTTACATTGTTTCTCTATAAATACGCCCCGGTGCCAAGAACTTTTATGAGAAATCATCAATAATTCCTTACTACTAGTATCTAAAGATACAGCCAACAATAGACTATCGATTTCATATAAATATGAAAACAAAACTTAATTTTACATAATTTAGCCTGCAGTACAAACCATCTCGCTTTCACGGTGAAAAATGGACTTTCCAATTCAGAAAGCAAAAAACAAGAACAACTTTTGATCGAGTTTTCAAGCATACATACATTGAGAGTGAGCCCTTTTCACACGCGCTGAGAAAAAAAAGAAATAACAGATACACACACTGTAAAGCTAATGCACTACTATAACACTACTGCTGTTCACGATTGCTAAAGGCTAGAAAAGCGCGTGATCGAGCTACATAGCAAAAGCAAGAAAGAAAAAAAGAGAAATGTGTTCGCTTCTGTATATGCGTAGCGGTATAGAAGCTTGTGTGTTGCTTTTTTAGTATGCGGCTTGAAGCTTTGGGATTATGGCGTGTGCGACGTAAATATAATATTGCGCTTCTTCTTTCCACCTCTTTCTCTTACTCTATCTCTACGCCATTCTCTTCTCCTTTCTTTATTATTCCTTTACAATTTCGTTTTTTCTTTCACTCTATCTCTACATACATAATATATACTCTGTAAAACTGGAATGCACATTACGACCAATTTTTATTATAGAGAGTCCCAGACTCGCGATCCCAATCGGCGATAGTTGATTATTTATTTATACCACTAACTCTCTCTCTCTCTCTCTCTTGTTTTTCTCTCCTTTATGTTTTCTTTCTTTCTCTCTACCTCTCTTCTTTCTACCTGTTCCCTACCCCCGCCTCTCTTTCACTCACTCACTCACTCACTCACTTTTTCTCTTTCCCAAGGTAATTTCTAACACACACGCAAACGTTGTACACGAACTATTATCGCATATTTATTATAGAATATAGAGAGTTGAGACGATATATTATTACAAATATATCTATAGTATACGCACGGTAATGAAAGTAGTGTCGGCAACAATGACCATAAAAAAAATAAGTACCTTCCACAAATGAAATGAAGAAGACGCGGAACGATTGCGTTTGTTCTTCGTTTCAGCTTTTATTTTATATATACAGAGCTAGAAACATTAGCTAGTGGATTTTACTGTATTTTTTATACCTTAGAAACTTAGTCGAGTGTTTTTTTGACAGACATAAATATTGTAATAAACGATAATATACATAGACACGTATGATATACACCACGCATATATATATATTTTTTTTATATGATATATTATTTATATTATTTATACATACACGTGTATATATATATGTATACACGCGCGGACACGTAATTTCGGAACCGCTGAATTATATATAAGCGTGCACGCGCGCGTGGCCGGTTTAAGCGGCATCGATTTTCGTATGTATATATATGCTTCCTGCGCGAGCGTGCGTGCGTGCAATGCCGATAACGATCTCGCGATTAACTTTCGATTTTTCCGGGCGCTCATATGCCGCATTAATTTTTCACATCGAAAAATTTTACACTTATACTCGGCACCCGCATTTCGGGCGTTGTGTGTGATGTCGTGTCCTCGTTTTTTTTTCTATGTATACGCATAAACTCACGATATTTAATAATTGCTTATAATGTATTGTCGCGCGTTACAAAATAATTATTCTATATATACGTAACTTTTGCACCTTGTCGCTATACAAGTTCACACTACAGCTACAATGTATACTTTTGCATAATGTATATTTTACTAACTATTCGTATTTTATTTAGAGGATATAGATATATACTTACACTTACATCTATATATACACACATCATTTTTGTCTTTGGCTTCTTTCGAAATTTGACTTTATTGTTATTTTTTGACTTTGAAAATTTCTTTTTCTCTAAATTATTACTATACGATACAAGTATAATTCACACGCCACGTATCGAATTTTTTCATTATTTTGTAAGACCGCTGAAGTACACGTACTAACCAACACGCATATATATATATATAATCGTATATATTATTATTATTATTTTTTAATTACTCTGAGATTTGACACTTTTGACTAACACGTATTGTAATCGAATTTTTTGACTGCTGTTGAGGAACTACACTTATGTATACTTATATTGTTGAGGCGATAAAAATTACACTCACTTTTTACGCATTTATATTTCGAATTTTTTGAGGGGGCGCTCTAATCGGATTCCTCATAAGTAATTCATAAAATGCTGTTGATGCAAGCGTGAGAGACACGCGTATACTATGTTATACTTGCTTTCGGAGCGCTACCGCGCCCTTTGATACACATGTCGGGTTAGAGCGCCTCGGTTATAATTATTTAATTGACACTGCTCACGCAGCTGCATCGTGTAAGATCTTAGGTTTAGTCTTAGATTTAATTAATTTTAATAACGAAACGGCGAGGAGCCGTTTAAATAATAATAACCATGTGCGGGGTTCAAGTACCGAACCGAGCAGTAGCCCTAATGGTGGTATGAAAAATTCTAATTTATTATAAATATTTTAATAAACTTTTTATTCAATAAATTTGATATATTTGATGAGCTAATAAACCGTATTATTCAACTTTATGAAAGTACCAACATATAATTTTTAAAATTACGTTTACTTCCTTCATTTTAGAATATAAATTTTTCATACCTCTCCACGTAATTGACACCAGTTTTCATTAGAATAATTTTCGTAGTGTGCAGATTCGAGCATGTGATAAACCATATATAGTGTGATTATACCTTAATTGAAAAAAAGTCGTTAATTATCAAAACATGAAATGCAGTACCCGCATAGTTTATCCTTGTAGACGTTGGATCCTGACAAATCCAATGTAATACACGACAATACTTCAAAAGTAGGCTAATGTCACCATAATTAATTCCTCTAGAGTTAGTCGATCTGCCTATCAATGGGGACTGCGTTTTATTTTTTGATCTCAAAATAATACATATTTTTCATTTTCAAGTGACAAAGAGGTAAAGAAATATTTTTTTAAATATTTTTCATACGCAAAAATATTCCAGTACAAAGTATACTACTAAAATTTGTACATCCCTGGCCAATCATATTTTCTTAATATAACATATTCTTTTTCAAATATTCAAAAACAAAAGAAAAAAGAAGAACCTATCAAAAAGGTCCTTTATCGAGCCGGACGCTCGAATCTGCTCGCCACTCATATAATCTTATATAATAATATACATGTTTTCTGGTTGCCCTCCGTTAAGAGGGATGCTGCGTGTGTGTCTACGTACACCTGCCTGGGAGGGCTACTGCGCCACCTTAATAAAAAAAGAAGCAAGCGTGACTCAGCGCGAGTCTCCCCGCGTCGGCTCCTCGCGTGTCGCCCCGTTTCTTTTATTTCTCTCTTTATTCTTTATATATACTCTTATAATACTCCGATACCGAGTCGACGATTGTACGATATCGGTGTGGTGAGTGTTGGTGAGAGGAGTGCAGTGGGATTAACTGGTTTTCCGCGGTCTTAATCGCAGGTTCGATATGACGACGAAGACGAGGATGAGGGTCCGCAGCCGGACCCGATGCTCGAGCAGGGAGCGTCCATTCCGGTCCGAATGCACAGCATGTTTCCCCCCGAGCTGGCCTCCATACCTCTTGAAGATATTGATCCTTTCTACCATAATCAAAGGGTGAGTATAGTTACAACTTTTCTATCGCCGCTTGGTTTGTATCCTTATCGCATGTTTTTGTCGATTGATTTTGAGTTACGGAGCTTTTATAGACTCTTTTCTCGGGTTATTGTCATTTTGATGGACGTTTATTACGGTCAGAAAAAATTAAACGGGATAGTTTTATAGAATGGAAAAGATCCTTTATCCATGTTTGTATTATTATTACTTATTTGTTAGGTAAATTGAGCAAAACGTCATATTTTCCATTTTATCGTGCGAATTCAGCTTACCTTTACAATAACGCTGATTAGATTACTTTCATTAACGAAATGGATTTTGAGACAAAAAGCTCCATCATCACGCGAGGATATATACACGAAACATTATAATTACAAAATTTTATTATACCCACAGGCATTTTCAGCATAAGTATAGAAATCAAATAACTAATCCATACGACAAAAGTATTTGCCATAGCGGAAAATAAAAACTTTTATTTCCCGATAATAATACATTCTATAGATTTTCACCTGACTAAAGCACGTATATAGTTTTCACAACTGACTGAAACAAACTAAACAATTGATTATTCATCGCGCGCTAACTATTATAATCGTACACCTCTGTAAAAATAACAAACTTTATCCTGCTAACGTATCTGGTCAATCTCTACTAACGGCATAAATAAAGTAAACGCTGACAAAGCAGCGAGCACGAATGCGCGACTGAATGAAGCCATGGCAGTCAATGAGGCTTGCAATTATAGACTAAACGGTTAATGGATTAATCAACCGTTTGTGTGTTTGTGTACACCCGTGTGCATTGCAGACGTTCGTGGTTGTTAGCAAGGGCAAGGACATATTCAGGTTCTCCGCGACAGATGCCCTGTGGATCCTCGATCCCTTCAACCCAATCAGGAGGGTGGCCATCTACATATTGGTCCATTCCCTTTTCTCTCTCTTCATCATCACCACAATTCTGGTTAACTGCATACTCATGATCATGCCCACGACGCCCACCATCGAATCCACCGAGTGAGTATATCTGTATACATATTATTGGGTTATTGCGTATTTAGATCGATAAGGGGTATTGCTAATTATAATGGTTGAAGCGATGTCATAAGCGTATGTGGAATCACATGATTATTATCGTTCCCTTATTATTCGCCACTTTTACTCAAAGATTCTTATTTCTATTTATTGTCCATATTTTCAGTAGTTATACTGCCTTATGATAGCAGTAATTTAAATAATTCAAATAATGACAAATTGGTTAAAGAGAATTTTAAGCGTTTTAACATCTTTAAAAATAATAAATAGAACACTTGTATGATTCCACATCAAATGAATTTTTAATACTGAGATCCTTCTTTACTAGGACTGCACGATATAGCAAGATTAATCTTGATATTATATTGCCTTGCCTCAATATTCAAAACAATGATCGATACAATATTTATATACAGTTTTCGATTCATCAAGATTATGGTGTCAAGAATGTAAAGAATCTTGTCTTGTCTTCAAAATAATTTAACATTTACTAATCGTCATAATTTATCGAAATAATCAACAGGGATACAAAATCCTTGCAAAAAAGGAGCTACGGAGACGTGCGACAATGAACAAGTCAATTACTTAAAAAAACTTACTATTTTACGTCTGCGTGCCTTTCTCTCCTACGTGGATCTCACATCTCCCGGCTGTTTGGGTTTAAGAATTTTTTAAGCAATCAACTCTGTTACTGTCGCACGTCTACGGAACTCCCTTTTTCATGTGGAATTCGCGTCTCCCGGCTATTTGGGTTTCAAACTTTTTTGAATAAGGGACTTGCTTACTGCTTTACATCCGTGTGCCTTTCTCTTCTACGTGGATCTCGCGTGCCCCGACTATTTGGGTTTAAGACTTTTTTTATATAATCGACTTTCTTTTTTGTCGCACGTCTGCGTAACTTCATTTTTGCGTGAACTTTACGTCCCTGGGCTATTCGTGTTTCAGACCGTTTTAAATGATTGACTCGCTTAGTTTCGCACGTCTTCGTAACTCCCATATGATCAAGAATTTGAAGACAAGACAATAATACTTTTCATATAGACTGAAAAGACCAAGACAAGAGTGAAAATTTCAAGAATTTACAAGAACGAGACAATATTTACAGAAATATTATATTGTCTTGCTCTCGTGTAGCCCTACTCCTTACCGAAATAATAAATGCTAATAATTTTACCAAGTATTATAACACTTATCGTACTACACCACTGTAATACTTTTGTTTTCAAAAATTACATACACAATCTAGCACTCTAAAAAATACAAAACAAACATAACAATAACGCGTTTTAACACAAGAAGGTAAAAAGTGTATCCAGGTACTAACTGTATACTTACGGCTTCCCCTGCGTTAAAACAGCTTGTACTAAAAAATAATTGCTTCCTTCTTTTCCATCGTCAGCTTGTATACCTATACCGCAAAGATTAACGCACATCCTCTCTCGCGTTCCTAATTTTCAAGCAAAGGCGATGGCGAGAAAAGGGAAAATTTGCACTTATATCGAAAAAGGGCTCCATGCATTATATATGAATATATACACGCGTATGACACGACGACTATGGCATTCGGGGCGACGTAATCCCGGCCTGTTCTTTTGTGATTCCAGAGTCATATTTACGGGAATCTACACATTTGAGTCCGCCGTTAAGGTGATGGCGAGGGGTTTCATTCTGCAGCCTTTTACCTATCTTAGAGATGCATGGAATTGGCTCGACTTCGTAGTTATAGCTTTAGCGTGAGTAGTTACAAATATGATATTTTCTCTCTCTTAACATTATTATTACCATTATTACTATATATTATATATTTATATCCTTAAGAATTTTAACTTTTTCATATATATCGAGTTTGTATAATAATGAGACTTTTGTAATTTCGTAACGATTATATTATATAACCAGTTGTATATTGTGAAAGCATCATTTTATCAACCTAGATATATACATACATTATCTTATAATAACACATTGAACTATAATACACATACTCTCTCACATCTGTATGACATACGTGTACACGTGCGAGGAGTTTCAATGTGAACTATAAAGATCAGCGACTCTTATTATTATGTATATTAATTATTATTATTTCATGTACGCATCGAAAACCAAATCATCATCTCCCATATTACTAAAAAAAACTCAAACCAAAACAAACCAAACATCTTCTGTCTAATAATAATTTTACGACTAGACCTGACGGAGAGCCTCTCCCCCCTTCGCATAATTTGTAGCGTTAATCGGAGTTCAAGGAACACACACACACTCTCTCGAGATCAGAGTGTATGATATGAACAAATATTATATACTTGTCTTAAGTGTGGAACATTATATATATCTGTCATTAGTTAGATCGACGGAGTCGTCTTTCGTTTTATTTTTTTATTATTTTATTTTTATTATACTTTCATTATAATTGCGTCACTTTGACGAGATATTACGTATACGTTGCAGCTTTGAAAGTGAAACATATAGAGGACAGATTCTCTTAGAGAAATTAATTAATACGTGTGTAGTTTTTAGTAGTGTACAAACACAATGAAGCGGCCGATATAACGATAAATATACGATATTTCGACAGTTAGAGAATATTAAATGTCACAAGTCATTGTAATAGAGTAGAAAAAGTTTGCTGATATCAAATAATCATTTAAACGCATACTTACTCCCTAAAAATAATAATTTTAAAATAACAGCCTCAAATAAACGACGTTACCAGGAGTATCACGTTAAATCATTATTTGGCATTGCAAATTTTTCCTTCCACTAGTTTATAGAAAAAGAAAAATTCATATAAACCGAAATACACGTCAAACCGGTGTAATATATACTTCACTTTCCAACCAATCAGATATATAGCTGCTGCCGAAAACCGGTAATTAAATCGACGCCGAGACGCTCTCTCAGCACTCTATATTCACATATTCGCGAATCACAGACACATATCACGCGTAATTGAAATCATACATCGCACTGCACTCGCGGGGCGAAGTTTCGCCGCGGCGACGTGGGTGATCAATAACTCGCGCGCGCGCTCTCTCTTTCTCTCTAGTACGTCGGCTATTTTTTCAACTTCAGCTCTCGCGACGGCTATTTTTGAACGGTGAGATTTCCTTGCGGAGGCGCGTGATATGGAGGTATAATAGGATTGAATTGCGGAACTGTTGTTAAGCTTTCACGAGGTCCGCCCACGTCTACGTTCGGTGAATTCAATGAAGTGCGTGGATGACGCGAAGGGTTTTTAAAGATACAGTAGGGTTGGGAGTGGATGAGTAAAGGTTTTTTTTTAATTGAGCAGGGCGAGAATAATTGATGGACCGAAAACCGGTTCGTTGTTGGTTAATTTTTATAGCGAATAATGGCTGTGTTTCGATTGAAAATTACTTTTCGAATTTCTCATAAATTAAAATCGAATTGCGTTAATACTTATCGCAATGTCCACTACCATCCTCATTACATTAACAGATTCGGCTACCGTTTCTTTTGCTGAACACAGAGTGCCCCTCGACGGGCATAATTATCAGTTTAATTGCTCTCGGTGCGCGCGATTCGTCGTTAGGCAACAACTTCGCCCCACAGAGAGTCTATTGCGAGTCTGTTACGAGTAGCGCGACTCGGCGTACGGTCGAGCGAGCGACACATACGCGCACATCAGCTGCAACTCGATTATACACGCGCGCGCGTCCGATAATGTCTTATAAATGTCGATCATGATGTGCATATAATAGAGAGAGAAAGAGAGCGCGGAATTCGTTTTTTTTTATTTTTCTTAGCGATCATTATAATTATAACGTCATTTACTATATACTATCTCATTTGACTATACTAAACAAGTAATTAAGACAGAGTATTTTTTACATTGATGACCGTCGTAATTCAGTATTCTCCTAGACTAGTTTCAGATATATGCAGTATTTTATTGAGACGCGCGTGTTCAGGCGTACGCTGCGCTCTCGAGGCTTTATATATCTTATGACATTGTATTTTATTTAGTTAGATATAAGAGGGGATCATAATGTAGCGGAGTTAAAATATTTGACTTCTCCTTTTTTTTCTCTTCTGTTTGTTATATTATATAGAAACATTGTTCTAGCATGTAAAGCTATAAACTACTTTTGTTTACGTCAAGTAAGAATTTTGGTACAATTTCATATTTTTTTTTCTATTTACCTTGTTATTCATTCATATACATGAATTTTTCAATAAGATTATTTCGTTCATTTAATATCGAGGAATATTTTCTGTGAATTAACGGGAAGCCAAGGTAAATAAAATACAAAGATTAATATATAAGTGTAACGAGTGCGTACGTTTGGACACGCAGTAGTAGTTTAGAGTTCTATTTATATATCATAGATACTTCAGAGACGTTACAATAGATACTTATATATTCATTTGAGAGTTCGAGTAATTAATTGATTCTCTTACTATATTTATATCGTCGAATTGCATGATGTACTAGTTTCTTATATATTATCCCACTATATTTAACAAGACAATAACCAACTTTTTTTTTCAATCATCATTTTTATTACATTCATATAATCATGATTTTTTTTTCATTTTTTTCAATATTATTCTTATTATTATACTATTTTTACAAATTGATATAAATAGGAACTAGTTTACCGTAGAGAAAGTAATAATTGATCGTGTTTGACACGTTTTTTTCGACTTGCCTATAATACTTTTTGATTTTTGTTTAATGATCCTACTATGATTACTTATTATTATATTTTTTTCTATTAAATTAAATTCCGTAAAACTTCAAATCCCACGTTTAATCCCTTTTTGACCACTGTAATGTGTGTGTGATGTTCGGGTGTATTGCAGTTATGTGACGATGGGAATAGATCTAGGCAACCTTGCCGCTCTCAGGACATTTCGAGTCCTCCGAGCCTTGAAGACTGTCGCTATTGTACCAGGTATGCTTTAGAGATTAGAGAATAATAAGAGAAAAGTGGAATGACTTGATCTTTTGACCAAAGATTTTCAAATATTAAAAATTTTTTCTTTGTTTGCAAATAAAATTTAAAATGACACTTTTATATTGTTCTGAAATATTTTTCATAAAAAAAATTATGTACTTTTTTCTGTTTTCATTTAAAAATGTAATATTTAAATATTTATACTGTTTATAAATAAATTAATCCATGCTAAATGTCTGATCGAAAGGTTAAGTAATTCCAAGTAGTGGCATATAGTTATAGAATTTTGCCGTTAACGCACAGTTATCGGTGTTTTTTAATTTCACTAATATTTTTCTTTATTTTTTTTATTACCTTTTCTAAGTAATTTGTATACTTTATTTTGCACAGTTTTTTATGTGTATACACACTTAGATAAAACACTTGTTTCGTCACGTTAAATTAATGTTACAACTGACAGGAAAAATACAGAAACATTTCACAATGGTAATATATTTGTAAGTGGGTGCTCGATGCGTTTCAGGTTTGTATACTATACCTGTTTGGAGGATCCGATTTGTTTACGTTGTGAAAATGTTGACAAGACAACGACTTTTTCTTCAAATTATTAAATTATAAACTACTCTAAAACTTTTCTTTAAATATTACACATAAGCATTTTATTTTTGAGTTTATATTAACCAAATCAACTATAATTCTGTTGCACAAAATTAATGTTTAAATAAAATCATACCATCCTTTTTAAAAAATTATAATTCTTTTAAACTTCAGTTACGTAAATATCGATTTATTGAAAATTCATTGCACTTTTTTATGTATAAATATAATAATGTTCATTTTAATTTACGATATATTCTCTGTAAAAATAGGTATGAACCGATATACGGCTATTGTCCTGACAATAATATTCATTTTTAATATAATATCGAAGAAAAAAAATGTTATGAATAAGAATCCTTTTAAACTTTTTGAAAAGGAAATTCAATTTCATTATATGCAGTTATCGATTGTACTGCGAGTTCAATATGTAGTTTTTTCATACGTAGATTTTAAATAAAAATTTCATAGTTATATTTCATAATTCCTTTAAAATGTACATAATTTCATTTAAGTACTAGTTATAATGTAAATAAAATAGACAATATAATCAATTTTATTCAAATACATTATTTTGTTATTTTTTAAATTGTAATATAAATTTATATAAAATCATCTTTTTCACTTTAATAATTCGAAAAATTCATTCAAACGTTTCCTTATCCTTCGAGCTGACCTGAAAAAAGAAACGTCCATATATGTATATATACATATTCACAAACACACGTGCATAAAATAGCATTGCAACGCGGATAATTGCCAGGACGAGCGGTAAAAACCTCCCTAACGTTGCTATATATATATAATACCTTTCATTCTTCTCTGTCTATATCTTTTCTCTCTGTCAACGAAAAAAACAAGAAAAAAAGAATATGACGAGATCATTCTTCGCAGCAGACTCACTGGCAGACTCACTATGTACATATTCCAATCTGTTTAAGGTCTTAAAACTATTGTCGGTGCTGTGATAGAGTCAGTGAAAAATCTACGCGATGTGATAATCCTAACAATGTTCTCCCTCTCCGTCTTTGCGCTGATGGGCCTTCAGATTTACATGGGGGTGCTGACGCAAAAGTGTATAAGGAATTTTCCCGAGGACGGCTCGTGGGGCAATCTCACTGCCGAGAACTGGGAGAGATTTGTTAGTAACGATAGTAAGTAGCCGACGTTTGTTAAGATTATTTCATAAAACTGAGTTAATTTTCGACTAGACTAGACTATATCGATTTGATAAATATTTAAAAATTAAATTTTGGTAGGTCACATAGTATTGATAATTAATTATTCGATCAATAAAAAACACTACAATGGAAACATTTGGAATAATTTAATTTAATTGTAACATTTATGCAGAAAGTGAAACTTGCTTAGTTAAGTCATTTTTGTTCCTAAAAATGAACTTTGTTTTCAGCAAATTGGTATGGACAGGATGAAGCGGGAAATTATCCATTATGCGGGAATTCATCCGGAGCTGGGTAAGTTTCAATATTTTACAGATCATCATAATTTACATTACCTCATATTGTGTTGAATCTATTGTTTTTAAATGATTATCGATAATTTTATCTCGCACTATTATGTTGATTGCAACGATAGAAGAGTAATAATTAAATTGCATGCAGTAACAACATATTTCACGTATAATAATGAATAAACTGATGTAATATTGACGGAATATATTTGCTTTCAGTTCCAGATTATTAATTAAATCTAACTTTTTTTAATTCAATTCTATTAATATATCATTAATGTACAAAAGATGAGTCTTAATATTTGCGAATATGTGAGAATAATCTAACTAGCTGCTGAATTTAACGTGATTGTATATGTGGATGTCATTGACCAAAAATATTATTCATCATTTTTATTAATACTTCCGCTTATAGGCAATGTCCACCTGGCCACACGTGTTTACAAGGTTACGGAGAGAATCCGAACTACGGCTACACGAGCTTCGACACATTCGGCTGGGCTTTGCTTTCCGCGTTTCGTTTGATGACCCAGGATTACTGGGAGAATCTTTATCAGCTGGTACTGAGATCAGCAGGCCCCTGGCACATGTTGTTTTTCATTGTTATCATTTTTCTCGGTTCGTTCTATCTCGTGAACTTGATCCTCGCCATTGTCGCGATGTCATACGACGAGTTGCAAAAGAAGGCCGAAGAGGAGCAACTCGCTGAAGAAGCGGCGATAAGAGTATGTTTAATCATTTGGTCAAACTGTTTGTAATGTAACTGTGTGTATAATTGTTATTTCGGTTACCGACATTCTGTTTTATCAGCCATGTAAAAAAATCACTGAAACACCACAAAAAATTCAGATAAAACAATGTCGGCAATCGACAAACCTATTTGTAATACTTAATGTGTAGATTTAGATCTATATAATTGTTATCCACTTTGCCGACATTCTGTTTTATCGACCGTTAACAAATCATTGAAACACCAAAAATAATTCAGATAAAACAATGTCGACAATGGACAAAGCCTATTTGTAATACTTAATGTGTACACTTACATATCCATATAATTGTTATCCACGTTACCAACATTCTGTTTTATCGACCGTTTAACAAAAACATTCTCCTTTCACGAATGATTTAGATAAGACTATGTCGGTAACTAAATGTATACACTTGTCTTACTAACACTAAATGTACTATACTTCTACATTCTGCACGACCAACAATCATGAATACTTCTAAAACATCTTTTGTTCCCGTGGTGCGGTGCAGGAGGTAGAAGAAGCAGCTCTGGCGAAGGAGTCACGACAGGAGGCGGCACGCGAGGCAGCCGCGGCGGCAGCTGCGGCTGCTGAGCACATTGTCAAATCGCCGTCGGATTTCTCTTGCCATAGCTATGAGCTCTTCGTAGGTGGGGAGAAAGGCAACGACGACAACAATAAGGAGCGCATGAGCATACGCTCCGTCGAGTCCATCAGCGAGCACAGGGTCAAGATATCGAGCAACAATCACAATGTCACCTCCACCACCACCAAAGTTCGCAAAGTCAGCGCCGTAAGTGCTTCCCTCCGTTGTGTGTATCGACTCTGTCTTTCTCTCTGTCTCTCTCTCGTCTCTATCGTCTCTATCGCATTCTTTCATTATCCTTCGTCTCTTCCCCCTTCTCGGAGTAGTTGTATACTTGCTCCTTAATCTCTATGTGCTCATTGTATATATGTATTTTGGAGTATATAATATGATGTGTAGCGCTGTAGTAGCGGCTTATCTGTTTTATATATATGTATGGTAGACATACATGTTGCTTGGAATCGATGGGTGTACCGAACAGCGGAATACTTTTCGTGTATAATAATTCATTTTTGGTATATTATTATGTCAACCATCTGAGTTGGATATACTTTTCCAATGCAGTAAAATGCCAACAAATTGCTTTTATTAACATACGAGTCGTGAGAAATCAATAACAATTTTGCTGGTTGATGGTACGAGAATAAGTATGTCAATCTTTTTACAACAAACACTTGCAGCGAACGGTTTTCCACTTGTCGCGTGCTTACATATTCATTAGTTCCCGCCAGGTGGCGTATGAAACCTCTTCTAACACACTTGAAAGAAGTAGGCAATCATTCATTAATATGTGTGTACATCCACTCGATCGACGAGTACTATACGTTCATCTTGTTCTATCTGTTTTACTTTTATACTTTTTAAACATTTATAAATAAATAAATAAATAAATAATTATAGTTTTAAAGGGAATAAAAATAATATCTGATAATGCGGACATGCAAAAAAAGTCGATTTATACAGTACATTAAAGCATCGACCCAGCATTTATTTTGAAAGCAATAAATGTTTAAATCACACGAAAATACAGAACGACTCTGCCATTCTCTTATCGACTGTTGGCGAACCTATCCCTTCATTAGCATTTACATTGCACGGAGCACAAAATGGTTAGTTAAAAATGCCGTATATATTTTTCCCAATCGATTTCGCCGCGGCAAAAGAGAACGAACGCGAGCAAACGCACATGTATACGGAGAGCTAGGGCTCGGTTAAGGGCTTTTCGCCTCTTTTTTCCTTTCTGCGCATCTGCCTCCTTTCCGTCCCGTAGGAGAGCTGCGACTCTATCGCAAAGGAAAGAAAAAGAATATTTTCTTTGCCGTAGAGCGAAGGTGCCTTTTCGTATTCTCCGCTATACGCGATTATTATACACGGCCGTGTATTGGAATTTTTTTTCCCCGAATGAAATAAGTTGAATTCGAATGGTATCGCGTAGCGAAGAAGAAATGCGATTTTTATATGAATGCGGTGCTAGGATTTTTTAAAAGAAATAACAGTTCTATTGCTCGCTTTTGGTTTTGTCTCGCTTCACTCGCTGAAAAATTTTATTTTGCGTAGAAATAGATAGTTATTGAAATTGGTTTAAATGTAATTTTTTTCTTTTGCATATTTAAATGTTCATTCCGCAGCAAATTATACACTATAAATTCATGATACACAAATCGTTGTAAAGATAGAGCATGCATTATAATACTGCAACATTATAGAACGTATATAAACAAGAAAAAACGAATTAGCAGTAAATATAAGCAAAAACCAAATACTAGTATGTTCTTTGGTTGCTCTAAATTTCTAAACTCACGCTATCACAAAAAAAAACGACTAGAAAAAAGGTCCACCAACCAGCGAACAACTAGACACCCCGAAAAACGCGCCATCCGGCAAACCACAAGCCACACTTTTATCCGTGCCGCATTCTAGTCGGAATCTCCCGTGGATCCGCGCGGCAATAACGCAATGGCAGTAGTACGAGTGAACGTACGCGCAGGCAAATTATCCTCGTTGCCGTTGCACGTAATTGTGGCACTGTGCACCGCTGCTGCTCGTACGTATAAGTATATACACACACCTACACGTTGCAAACGCGCACCGACGATCGATCGCATCGTTTCTCGCTGCTTCTCTCTCTCTCTCTCTCTTCCATCTTTTCGCTCTGCGCGCCGTTTTCGTTCCTTGCGCACTCGATGCTGTTTACCGGGAAAGAGCTACTCGCGAGGGCTTTTATAGAACGGGCTAACTCGCTTCTGTGGGTGTATATACGTAGAGACGTATAGGTTTTTACGCGCGGATTCGTATAGGTGCTCCGGAGGGTTTTACGAGAGTTTCTTTTGGGTCAATTTGAAAACATCGATCGCCTTTGGCGGGAAAATTGAATTCGTTTCTTCTAATTGCGCTGCTTTCGAGGGAACTCGTTACTTCGCTGATACTTAGCACCGCGTTAATAATGGCTTTTAATTTTTCACCGGCTTTTTCTTTGATATTCCAATGTTATGTAAGATCCGTCGTTACGTAATAATAGAGACGCTCGGTTTGAAGGAATTTAATAGCAAACGTAAATAGTTCTTTTAGTTTTTTAACGTAAGGTCACGAAAGAAATTTAACGGTGCGAGAAAGATAGAATACAATCGTAAAGTGTAAAAGTACGTTTCTTATCAGAATGATAAATTGCTCGATGTTGCAATATTTTTGTTCGCAATTTGCACGCTTAATTAAAATGAATCCTTGCTCCATTGCCACTGTAATTAGCTCGGTTACTATTATTTCAATGGGAAAATTGCATCGCAACCCAATTGCGATGTTTAAGGTTGCCATGCGGTTGTGGAAATTATCAAACCGCATTAACGTTTTGATTGACGTTATTGTTAGAAATAAGAGTTATTTTGGGAATAGAGCGGTACACTTTATAAACGACAAAAGCATTGAAACATATTTTATGTAACAGTGACGTAACGTCATGCGTTGACATTCATTGGCAAACTAAAAAGATGTTTAAATACATCTAAGAATTGCGTAAAATTTCAATTTTTGAAAAGCCATAAAAAAGAAAAAAGTTTCTCATGCATGTGAATATAATAATTGTGATAGACTATTCAGATAAATTGCATTATTGAAAAATGCATTTTGCTTGCATGTAGATGGCTAGAAACGATGTTTTATATATATGGTTAGCTGTAGGCTATATAGGTATAACAAACTTCACCATAGTTCGATGTAACTCGAAACTCGTATTCTCTTTCTCTATATAATCTCACTTTTGCTCTCCATATTAAAAGTCAGTGTATTTATTATCTCTCGTTTTCCTCTCTATCGTATCTCGACTTTGAATATATTATGCAAGATGTGCATCAGTATCTATATTACTTACTACTATACTTCCATCACGTTGGAAATATATCTCTGTGTAATGCTTTATATGCCAGATGCCATGTCTCTTTATCTTCTATCGTTGGTTGTTTATTATGAAAAAAAGAGAACGAAAAAAAAATTATAAATTGATGAGTTAATTAAGCAGAAGGAAAAAAGAAAGCGTGTGTGTTTAAGAATCTTGCAAGAGAAGCATTTGCAAAAAGATCCGGTGGGAGATGTCTTTTTTCTTGTCTTTTTTTTCCTAAGGTCGCTCGCGCCGCTAATGGCCAGTTTACTTATGCCTACCAGGAAAGCCTGAAAGAGGTACGTGGATTAAATTGGGTCTGTCTGTCACAAGCCGACTCTCCCACTCTGTCTCTCTCTTTCTCTTTATTATATATATCTTGCGCTATTGCGCGCGTTACACACGCACACGTGCCGTATGTACAATATTATACAAACAGCGACTCTCTTTACTTGTATTCCTAATACTCTTTAACGAGAAACATGTATAAGATTTCTTATTACTTGCTTGTCAATCCTTACTTCCACAACAGTATTTATTGTTCAAAGTCTTCTTATTAATTTTCAAAAAATTCCGATGCTTTATTCTTAAAAATAATAATCGTGCCTTTTTCTTTTTAACAAATAGTTATTATTTTCTTTCAAATACAAATAATTACCAACTAAAGGTATTGTTGAAATAAGGATTAACAAGTGCTACAATAATCATGGTAGAAAACTATTGTGGTTCAAACTTCTTTAGTTGAATACTTCAGTAATTTTCTATCAGGATGTAAGGTATAAGCTTGAAATAAAATAACCTTTACTTAGGAATGAAGTATATTTAGAATACTTCACGAACATAAAATATTATGATCTGATGTGGAATTTTCTTTAACCTAGTAGTCTAAATTTAAAATTTTAAAATGAATTCAATTTTGGCATGAATTGATGCGTTATAAAGGAAAACAGATAAAAGAAGAGACAAGTCTGGAATATAAATTTGAAGATAAAGATATTGTTTATCAAAAATATATTACCGAATGAAGCAAAGATCATTATAACATAATAATGGAATTTATTATGTGTCTCCACTTCATTAGAAAAGTTCAGGATAAATAAGATAAATTAAAAATAATGACTAAAAACGTTTATCTGTATGACAATGTTTAAATAATCATATTATAAATTTTTTCATAAATTTCCTTACATCTAACATTGAAACACCTTACATCACATCCCAACATTCATTTTATGTGTTGATGAGTCTAAAGTGTTATTTTTCCACTGCTTTGTTCCATTTTGCTCCAGTGTAAATCAAATCCATTTTGCATTATCTCCTTACTTTTTTATTTTGAACCCATCATTATTTTCGTTTATCGAGAATGTCCTCTTTTTCAATTATCGCCAACAATTTATTCCTCAGTGCGATTAACATTTTATTACCCTACTCCGATCCCTCTATTTTCTCAACAAAAACATACAAAACATGCTCATAGAACTCATACCATCATATAGGGGAGAGTTGCACACTCATGGCCATCGTCTCAACCTGGCCACGCTAAGTATCTCGAGTCTGACGATATGTTACGGCATCGGATAACTATGGTTCGACCTAAAATATGGCCAATATTCTTAATATTAAAGTTACAACGTCAAATTGGAATTTAGTATTGCAACAACAATCACAGAGTGAAAAGTTTTTTGTGTTTTCGTCTCTTTTCTACAGTTGAATAAATGAACGTGTCTCCAGGTTGATAAAGCCTTTTGAAATAACGTGTTTTTTCTTCACTTTTCCACCACTCTATAAAGGCCCAATTCTGAGCGCGTATTACATATTATGAGCATACGTTGAATGTTGAACTGACTAAATAAAGTAATTTTATCGTGACGTTAATTTCTGTGTATCAAGGATTGTTGCAAGTCAAAATTCCATGAAAGTTAAGGTTGCCAGAACCAGAGAATTTATTTTATTTTTTCAAGCAACTTCTCAGTATTATAATTATTGAAAAAAAACTAATCCACCTCTTCATAAGGAACCTTCCAAGGATCATTTCCTTATTTTCTTGTATTTTAGCTTTAACCCATGACATCAAAAGTTATAACCACCACTGGGCAACTCTCCCCTACTCTGTCTGTCGCAACTAACAGCATCGGTTTGCGTCAAACAGCTTAT